>JAPWDM010000001.1:126697499-126833610 GCA_035578155.1 Brachynemurus nebulosus | reverse complement strand
ATAATTAAAAATTGGTGATTAAAAAAACAATTATTTTTGAATATTGAATTGGTGCAATACCTTGAGGTTGCGTAGAAAAGTATGATAGAGTGCACGATCCCTACAATGAACTCTTATGCAAGGGATGATAATGACTTGAATAAAAATATGGTTAAATACATAACTGAATGAAAATAATGTGCAGAGATTTTTCTCTTTTGATAAATATTACATTTGTTATAGCTGATCTTTAATTGTTCGCGGTTTCCACCCTCTTCAACCCCCTCGTGCAAGGGGTGGCGATGCGACGTTGAAGTCACTCAAAAGCAAGATTATTAGAAATAATGTTTAGAGTTATATTGTGCATTAAAAAATCATTTTTTATAGCTGAACTTTGCGTATTCGCGGTTTCCAGCCTCTTCCACCCCTATATCTATTTCTTGCCTATCTCTCGTCCACCCCTCGTGCAAGGGTGAGGACGAATTATTGAGCGAATTGATAATGAGAAATAATGAGATTTATTTTGCATATAAAAAAATCATTTCAAATAGTTGCTTTTGAGCTTACGCGGATGCCACCCCCCTTTCTACTCCTAAATCAACCCCTAGCGTAAGGGAGATGAATATGTCTCATAGTCATTGTTCCTACTACCATCCGTGACAGAGTGATAAATATTCAACATGTTAACCTGGTATTAATCCACAGATCCCACTACTCGAATGATAGCACCTGTGAATTATTACATAGGCAAGACGTTGAACTTTGAAGGTCGGTAGTTCAAAATTTCGAGTCCTTGGGACTTTATGCCCATTGGGACTTTTGATCGGGAGGATGTATAGAGTAATATATCAAAAAATTAGAGAATTTGACGGAAACCTAATTTACACCTAATAATTGCGGGGTCCTTTCTTATCAATAACTAGGTCTTTAAATATGGCAATATGACTAAATCAAACTTTTTATCTATGTCATACCATTTTCGAGATATTTGAAAAAAATTAAATATTTACCCCAATTTTTGAAGTCATACCAGTTTTGTGTATTGAGCTTAATTTGACTTCTGAGTTATTATGTTTATAAAAAGGCCTTATGTTGTATTAAGTTTCATTTTAGCGAATTTCCAAAAGTGAAACTGGAAATACGCTATTACAGTAGGTGTCATGACGGGACCTAAGCCCGGGATCATAACAGAAATGTGTTTTGAGGTCCCTAGAATACGAAAATGATATTCACTAAAATTTATATATATATATATATATATATATATATATATATATATATATATATATATATATATATATATATATATATATATATATGTGTCGCCACGATAACTCTCGAACGAAACGTCTAATGCTTATGAAATTTTGTGTGCGGACTGGATTCTGAATTCGCTCGGCTAAGTTCGTTAGCCAGACACGTCGGATGCCCAGAAGTAGGTTTTCTGGCAATTTTTTATCATTCGATCCTATCATAAGACAGTTCGATTTTTACATCGTTGAAAAGGAAAAAAAAAATTATGAAGAAAATATTCTTATAATTTTCTTTCTATTTTAAGTATTTTTCGAGAAAATGTAAATTTTCACCATTATATTATTAGTTTTCTTTCTTTGTTAGTCTAATAAGTAATTTATATTTATATCGCAATTCTTTATGAAGTATAAAAATATTTCACTTTTTTATTAAAGAATTTTGTGAGAACAAGTGAAGTCTATTCACATACATGTGTTATAACACACATACATGTATAGAGTTTTGTTTCTCATTTATTGCATTATAATTAGCATGGTTCTATCTCATGTTGAAAACTGTAAATTAAACAGATTTTCTAAGCTAATGTAATGAAGAATTTTTTTTTTTTATTGAATTTTTAAGTAAACAAGAAATTGAAGATTATGTTATGATATAATATTATTAATATGAAACAAAACAAAATATGTACAATGTAGGTACATATGTATGCACGGAAAAATATTTTGAATCGATTTTGAAAATTTTTTCACTAATAATTAATAATGTTAAAAAATTAAACCATTTCAAATGGATTTAAGGTATTTTATGTGAGGTCAAGGTTTTCGCGACCTAAAAAGGCCAGAAATTAATTAACCAATCGATTTAAAAAATTTTTTCACAGTTAGTAAGTTAAAGTATTTGAATTAATTAATTAAATGATGTCCGCAAGAAGCTTACGGACTGCCATAAGTTACATGAGATCCTTAGAACCCTTTTCTTACTGTTAGAGTACTTGACTTGTATGAGTTTCGCCAGGATTTACTGATCCCATAATTGTAAAAAATAAACTAAACGACCAATTTTAAAAATTTCTTCACTGTTACAGAGCTAAACTATTTTAGATAGATTTAGAATACATTATGTAAGGTCCGCCAGTGTCCACAGGACCCAAAAGTGTCAAAAATAAACTAACTGACCGATTTTGAAAATTTTTTCACTGTTACAGAGCTAAACTATTTTAGATAAATATCGATTACGTTATGTGAGGTCCGCCTGGGTCCATAGGACCCAAAAGTGTCAAAAATAAACTGCCTGATCGATTTTGAAAATTTTTTCACTGTTACAGAGCTAAACTGTTTTAGATAAATATAGATTCCGTTATGTAAGGTCTGCCAGGGTCCATAGGATCCAGAAGTGTCAAAAATAAACTAACTGACCGATTTTGAAAATTTTTCCACTGTTACAGACCTAAACTATTTTAGATAAATATAAATTACGTTATGTAAGGTCCACCAAGGTCCATAGAACCCAAAAGTGTCAAAAATAAACTAACTGACCGATTTTGAAAATTTTTTCACTGTTACAGAGCTAAACTATTTTAGATAGGTACAGGTTGTGTTATCTGAGATCCATAACTGTCCTGCGGATGCAAATGCGGCGTAGAATGCTACACAACGGGTTTTGAATTATATATATATATATATATATATATATATATATATATATATATATATATATATATATATATATATATATATATTACATAAAGTCCGCCTAGAATATACGGTCGAGCTGATTTTTTAATGAGGTCCACCGAGATCTTGCAGATCCGAAAACGCCAGTAATAAGCTATCGAACCGATACTAAAAAATTTCTCACTGCTAGAGAACTAAATTATTTTAGATGGATACAACTATGCTGCACAAAATTCGTTCGGGTTCTTGGGTCCCCAAAAATACCAAAACTAATTACCCAGCCGATTTTAAAAATTCTTTTACTCTTAGAAAGCTAAACTATTTTAAATAGGTACAGGTCTTAGATGAGATCCGTCAGTGCCCAAGATTTGAAAATTCGCTATGTTATGCAGGTGCTGCGACAGGGGTATTATATAATTCAAAAGGTAAGGTAAAGTAAATAAATGAAAATATCAAAGTACAAAGTAAATCGATTTTTTTCCATAATTTTAATGGAAAACGTAAAAATAAAGTTGAATGAAAATTCCTAATGGTTCCGGAGATATTTACATAATTATAATTTGTAAACGAAGTAAGAAAGAGGGGGCGTTTCCTTTGCGCGCGCGGTGTTTCCGTGAAATAACTTTTTTTAATATGGTAATACTGATATCTCAAAAAGTAATTAACTTATGAAACTAAATCTTGGTTTACTGTATTCATTAAGATATTGCCCAGTATGCAAACTAAAATCGTCGGCTTAATAGGCACTTGTTCAAAATTTATCGCCTCCCGTAGATGAATTTTTATGCCCTAAAACGTGATTTTCTTCTAAAGGCACGCCATAGTTACAATTTTTAAAATTTTGACTTTATTGTAATTTGGATACTACGGAACACAATTTGTAATAAAATGCCGTTTGAAATATTTGTTTCAAATGTCTTGGACCGAACTTATTGGTGTTACAGTTTCACCTTTTTTGCGACTTCCACTTTAACGCCCTTTATAATAAAAATGAGGGAAAAGCAAAAAAAAAATTAATAATATAAGGAAAGAAATTTACCTCTAGTTATAAAATCACTGAGAAAAAAACGATTTTTTTGGTCAAAAAATAAGAACACTCCCTTAATAAAGTTACCCAAACATGGGTTGCATTTTTAATTAGATCACCTGTTGCATCGAAAGCCTGTAGCGAACTTGTAACCCGTAAAATAGCAAAAATGGTTGTAGTGGAAGCTGCTTATGTAAAATGAAAGACTGGAAGTGTACAGAACATTGCAGCTATATATGTCAAGGTTTTTTTACAGTATCCATGCCTAATGATTATCGATTGGTTATTTTTAAATTTACATATTTGTAAAAAATGAAAAAAAAAATTGGCGAGAAAAAAGCTCCTTCATTTCAAAATCATTTTAACCAGGTATAACAATATCATTGAATTCCGATGTACAAATTTATTGTTGCAGGTTAGTGTAGATATTTTTTTTCTATTGTTTAGATGCGCCACAACTAAGGTGATATGCATCGTTTGGTATATGTTGTACGATTGCTTTGTGGTGTTGATATGTTTATAGATGATTGGTGCGGTATGGTAGTTTGATGATGATGTATCTCGCCCGGCCGGTACCGAACTCTCGATCTTATCAGTCAAGAGCGGAGTTGCTAACCACTAGACCAGCTCGGGGTCTAGTATAGAAATTATTTACTTTGTAGATTGGTACAATGTGTCCGGGTCTAGCCGGTTTTACAGTAATTGTAATTTTTATTTTATTGATAAGGCTTGATGAGGGGGATTTTTCAAACCCCGAAACGTACGTCGCATTGAATAAAAATCATATTCAAATTACAACTTATTGTTTTCCAAAAATCCTTTCCTTAATATACAACATTCACAAAAACCCTTTATAAATGTATCAAATTAGAAACAATTTATTAATGTAAAGAAATTATATAGCAAAGCACTATTTGTCAAAATCCTGATAATTGAAATACAAAAAAAATTTTGTACTATTTATAGAAAACAGATTAAATAATTCGGCTTTTGGTGGAACTGATTACAAAGGAGCAACTTGAGAGCAATTTAGCCATTTTCAGAGCAGTCAATAGAAACTGGATAAATTCATTAGGTATTTATTTAATCATTATAGACTGGAAAATGTTTCGTCGTTGGAAAGTCATTATATTTTTTACTGGGATAAATACAATTTTAATTCAAAATGAAATAATTTGAAATCTGAAAGAATCGGAAAAGATTTTTTAAAAAAGGTGAATAAAGAATGAAAAAAAGCACGTATTAATGTTGTTAGTTATTATTTGATAAGAGTTAAAAACACGAGTGGGAAGCAATAAGTGATCCACGATATACATATATGTAGTAATATATAAACGTACAGTAGTGGTCAGTGGTCACGACCATCGGCAGACAGATAGACAGACCGATGAGCAACACTATTTATGTCTTCATTTATTTGTCCTCTGACACCATCTCCAACACATTTAGACAAAATAAAATGAAAATAATCTTATGAGCGTCAACAATAGTATAATTTATTACTTTTTACTTTTAAATTAAACAAAAAAGGCACATTTTTGATTAAAGAATATTGTACCATTTACCTCCAATCGAATATGTTGTAAATAATCAAAATAATAAGTGTAAATAAAATTGAGATTACGAAAACTAAAAAAGGAAATATTAATTACTTGCTGGCTAAAAATTGACCAAAATATGTGGGCGGTTCAATAAGTATCCGTGTTTGACAACAGAGGGCATTCCTAAGGGATGTTGGCGTTATCATCGGGTGCTGTCATCTATCAAACGACGGTAAAAGAAATTTCAGACTGATTGATAGGTTAGTTTGGATTTGGCAGCCATTCGAGTAAAAAGAGTTGCGTGATTTTCGCTAAGATGGAAAAAGAGTTGTCGGAGTCAAACTGCATGCAACGAATTAAAAAAAGTTAAACCATGCACTTGCTTGGAGCCATTTCTTCATGTTACGGAACAAGAAAAAGTCAAAGGGAAGCATATCGGGTGAATACGGGGGGTGCGGCAGCAATTCATGACGCAATTCATGCAGTTTGGCGGCGACAACTCTTTTTACTCGAATGGCTGCCAAATCCAAACTAGCCTATCAATCAGTCTGAAATTTCTTTTACCGTCGTTTGATAGATGGCGGCACACGATGATAACACCAACTTCCCTCAAGAACGCCTTCTGTCGTCAAACATGGGTACTTATTGAACCGCCCACGATCCCACCAAATTTAAAGATTCTTAAATTTTGTGGAATATTTTGGACAATTTTTAGTACAATGACTAGTTCTGTTAAAATAAAAGAAAAAAATAAAGAAAACGGACTTGTTATAGAAAATTTAGATTTCAAAACTTTAATTGACTCTGCTGTTAGAGATACTGCACGAGTTTACACAGTTTTGAAGAACGGAGTTTTGAGGGAAGGAGTTTCGGGCAATACGATTTTGAAATTTGACAGCCAGTTTGTTAAATGAAAAATAAATTTTCGTATCTGAATATTAATTTGCGCACCGTAGAGTGAACCTCCCCCTATAAGAAAAACTTGACGGTACGTTAGCTAGCTCTCTTCATCACACATATTTATGAAAAAACAAATATTTTAGCTGTATATGCTTTAGCCCGTTGTACCTGCTATATTAAAGATTTATGTTACTTATTAATTTTTAATTTTTTGAAAATGAGCATATAATCTGTTAAGCTACCAATTTTACTTCCGCATAGTATGAATAATAATAGAAAATATTAATATTAGCTGTTGGAATTAATTCTCAGCGTTTCTTTGATGAAAATAAAAATTATTTCAAATTAAAATAAAAAAATACATAAATGAAAGTATTGCCCGTCGTTTTGTACTACTTTTGACCATTTTCGGGCCGGGTACGAATACCGTGTCGGAAGAACGCCTCGTCTTTAGGTGCAATCCACGAATCGACTTATTTTTGACAATCTTCGTAAGAAGTGAACTTCTGCTCAGACAGGCTATGAGCCATCGAACGAAACAAATGGTAATCAGAGGGAGCTATATCCCAAGTACACAGCGGGTGAAGTAGGACTTCCCATTTATGGTTGCGACAACTGACTACGGGGGCACTGGTGTACTATATCGTAACTAGTTGCGTGATACTCGGTGATATTTTCCGGATGTTTGCACCATGTGCGACACACCTGGGGAAACTGGGTATGGCAACTCGTCGAAGATGAGTTCCACGTAGTTTGTCAGGTACGGAAGGTCGTATTCCACGGTACATCGGGTGGGAGTGTTCAGTGGTATAGAATGCTATGCCGGGTTCAGATATTGCGTGGAGATGGGGTTTTACTGATAGCGAGGAAAATGTCTCCTTCTCGAGGGAAATAATTTTCATAAAAGGAATAACTTTTAAGGAAAGGAAAAATACATTACCACACTACGTTTCTTCCTTCAATAATACTCAATAACAAATAACTTCGCTTTTTCGACATAACACTTTCAATTGCAACTTTGCTTAAAACATGCGCTCAAAATAGGAGCGTTCAATACTTGTAAAATACATCAATTCAAATTCTTATAAAATCTTAAACTTCCATAACTTTTAATAATAATACTTTTTCTTCAGAATTTCATAATAGGATAAATAATAATACATTCTTCTTTTAATGTATCTTCCATTTATTTTTCCATGTTTATATTTTCACAAAAACAATGTGGCGTATTGCACTAAACAAATTTTATACAATTCAAATACAAATTCACTTTTTATACTTTACAAAATATATTTCAATTCTTTTTATATACTTTTTATTAACTTATTTCAAGTTTCAATACATTTTAGCGAATTTCCATTCTGGAAATTCAGCTATTACAGCAGCTCTTATGCTAAAACCTAAGCCCGGTAGAAATTAGTTTTGGAGCCTCTAGAACCTGAAAATCTACTTCACTGTAATTTATATATATATATATACATATATATATATATATATATATATATATATATATATATATATATATATATATATATATATATATATATATATATATATATATATATATATATATATATATATATATATAATATATATATAATATTATATATATATATGTATATATATATATATATATATATACTATATATATATATATATATATATATATATATATATATATATATATATATATATAGGGAGGGTGGGCCACAATGAGACATGGGGTACTGTGAGACACTGGAGTTATTTTCTCTCTGAGTTGCCCAATATCTGCTACCACTCTATGGGTAATTGTAAGAAGTTTATTTCTACCCATAATTCCATTTTGCAAATGGCTGACGTAGCTGAAGTGGATATTGTTTAATGTTATTTGTTTTTCAATTTACTAAGTTACTTAATTATTGAATTTTATCGTGATATTACAGCTAGGTAAGTAGATATATTTTATAATTTTATACTGTAGTCAAAAAACTTGTGTCTTTTATTATATATTAGTATACTATTCTTTATTTTCTCAATCTCGAAAAATATTTTAAGGTTAAAAGAATTTGAAAGTATGCCTTGGGCCACAACGAGACACTGTGACTTGGGCCACAATGAGACAGAATAGGGTGTCTTATTGTGGCCCATACAAAGATTAGGTGTAAAATTGTTATTTATCAAAAGCGAAAAATGTTTGTAAGATAAGTGTCTTAAACTTGTAAAATGCGTAATACTGACTACAAAACATAAAGCCAAGTTCCTGACTGCTGACTTACGTGGTACTGCCCTTTATATAAGTCCTTTTAAATTACAACTTTGTAATATGCCTTAATGTTTTAGAACAACATATTTTTATTTTCTGAGAGTTGGGCTTATATATTTTTATATGTTTATATACAGAATGTCAAGAGGAAGAAAACGAAAATCTGAAAAGGGACAGTTTAGCGCAGAAGTCATGAAAAAAGCGGTGAATGCTGTTTTGATTGGAGTTAACGGCAAACGGTTGTCTTTGCGTCGAGCCGCTGAAGAATACGGTTTGAAGTTTCAAACTTTACAAAGATATGTGGCAAAGCAAAAAGCTAATCCTAATGAAGAAATTTGTATGACTCCTAGATATAACAGTCGCCAAATTTTCAATGAAGAGCAAGAAAACTCTTTAGTAGAATACATACTTCTCTGTTCAAAAATGTGCTATGGTAAATCTACAAAAGATTTTAGGGAACTTGCTTATGAAATGGCTCAAATAAATAGCATAGCAATTCCAGAGAGTTGGAATTTAAATAAGAAAGCGGGAATCGATTGGATGCAAGGGTTCTTAAAGCGACATCCGTATTTGCGGATCCGCCAGCCAGAAGCGTGCAGTTTATCCAGAACTACTTCGTTTAACAAACACAACGTTGATCTTTTTCTTGCTAATTTAAAAACTGCTTTTGATCGATCAGACAAATTTTCTGATGGTACTCGAGTGTATAATTTAGATGAGACTGCTACAACTACAGTCCAAAAACCCAAAAAAGTACTAGCACCTAAAGGATGCAAGCAAGTTAGCAAATGCACAAGCGGGGAACGAGGAGCGTTAGTAACCACTTGCTGTATCATCAGCGCATCTGGCAATAGTTTACCTCCAGCAATGGTCTTTCCCAGAAAGCATTTTAAAGAACACATGATTAGTGGTGCTCCTTCAGGCACTTTAGGACTTGTTACCAGTAATGGCTGGATGAACGGTGAAGTTTTTGTTTCCGTAATGAAACATTTTATTAAATACAGTGGATCTACTAAGGACAATCCAACGATTCTCATATTTGATAATCATGAGAGCCATTTGACTGTTCCGACATTGGATTTGGCTAAAAATAACGGAGTCATAATAGTAACGTTATTACTCCCCATTGCAGTAATAAACTGCAACCTCTCGATGTCAGTGTTTTTCAATCGTTTAAAGCACATTACAATGCTGCTGTTGACTCTTGGCTTCTCCACCATCCAGGCACACCTTTAACTATATATCAAGTCGCCCAGTGTGTTGGCATTGCACATGAAAAAGCAATGACTCCGGCGAACATCAAGGCTGGTTTCAAAAAATGTGGAATTTTTCCATATGACAATCAAGTATTTACTGAAGACGATTTTCTTGTAAGCTATGTGACTGACAGGAATGATAATGAGCTCCCTAGCATCCTTCAGAGAGTTGACAAAGAGAATATAACACCAACTTCCGCTGATCCTGTTTCAAGTCCTCATTCTCAACAACCTGGAAGTTCTGTTCCCAGTGCAAGTGGTCAAACTATTTTAAGCCTTGGCGGTAGGGAGAACAACTCTAAGTTTGTCAGTCCCCATGTCTTCAAAGGCTTTCCTAAGGCTGGGGAAAGAAGAGGGGGAAGGAAACCTCGAGCGACACTCTCCAGTAGCATAGTAACTGACAGTCCCGAAAAAGCTAAAATTGAAGCGAAGTTGAAAGAACGATATTTTCGTAAGAACAGAGGAGAAAAACAAACTGGCAGTATACTTCTCCCACCTTCCAGGAAAAAGCAGCCAGACATAGATGACTATGTTTCTAGTGAGAGTGACGATGAACTTCACATTTCTTCCCTTAGCAACAGTGAATACGATTTGTCGGATTGTGAAGAAAACCAAAACGAAAACATTGACCCATCAAAATTGAAAAACCTTGATAGAGAACCAAACGTGGATGATTTTGTACTAGTTAAATTTGAACCAAAAGATAATAGGGATGTGTATTATATTGCGAAAGTAATTACGGCAAATGCAAAAATGATGATGTGGAAGTTAGTTTTTTAAGGAAAAGTTCAAAATTTCTTGGTTTCTTTTGTTTCCCTCTTATTCTAGATATTTCGATGGTTAGATTGTCAGACATAAAAATGATTTTACCAAAACCTACAACTCTAGGCTCCACAAAGAGGCTTCGGTCATTTTTTAAGTTTGCAGTTAACTTTAAGCAAATAACTGTAAACTAGGTGGTGCTTTTAACTATCGTAAGTTTTTTATACTACTAAGATAAATAAAATAAAACTAAGCTGTCGCAATTTTGTAATTTTTTTATAATAAAGAGTTTATAACATTAATTCTGTCTGTTTATTATCCGTCTCATTGTGGCCCCTTAGTTGTCTCAAAGTGGCCCACGGTCGGGCCACAATGAGACACTTGCAAGCATTTTTTTAAATATTCGTAACGGTGATTTATAGTAGTAATACATATTTGAAATTAGACTAAAAGGTGTATAAAATGACAAAGTTGTTAAAAAAATTTATTTTGCATTTTCCAATCCAATGAAAAGAAGTTTACAAAATCATTTGTAATTTTCGTCTCATTGTGGCCCACCCTCCCCTATATATATATATATATATATATATATATATATATATATATATATATATATATATATATATATATATATATATAAATTTCAGTGAAGTAGGTTCTAGAGCAGGGGTGGCCAACCCGCGGCCCGCCTAGAACTTTTTTTGGCCCGAGAGATTCATCACACTTATACAAAATATATTTATTTTATAATGACCAAGGTAGTGAAAATTAATGTATTAAAAAAATACATAATATATGGGAACACATAATTTTATATGCGGCCCGCGGAGTTATGATGCCCTTCCAAAGTGGCCCGCAAGATCATTTGGGTTGGCCACCCCTGTTCTAGAGGGTCCAAAACAAATTTCTTCCATATATATATATATATATATATATATATATATATATATATATATATATATATATATATATATGTATATATAGTAGACTCTCGTTAATTCGTTAAATCAAACCTTCGATAATTCGAAACTCTCTATAATTCAAAGGTATCACGAGTTCTCATTTCGAACTAAAACAATAGATTTTTATACACTTGGTAATTCGAACGAAAAAATCATTGCTAGGTAACAAAACCACGCGTTAATGCGAACTCATCGGCGTCAAACGCGACAATTCAAAGTTGCAAGAAGAAAGAGACGGACAGATTGTAAGTACATTTTGAGAAAAGTTCAAGTTCATTCATCGCAAATGCTTAAAAAATTAAAATTGTTATTCTATAACTTTTTTAAGATTAATATTTTAAGATTCCCTCGAGTTTCGAATTAACGAGAGTCGACTATATATATATATATATATATATATATATATATATATATATATATATATATATATATATATATATATATGTATATATATATATATATATATATATATATGTATATATATATGTATATATATATGTATATATATATATGTATATATATATATATATGTATATATATATATATGTATATATATATGTATATATATATGTATATATATATATGTATATATATATATGTATATATATATATATATGTATGTATATATATGTGTATATATATATATATATATATATATATATATATATATATATATATATATATATATATACCTATATATATATATATATATATACTCCTCAAAACAAAATAAGGGCCACCTGAAAGTTTGTATTTTAAAACTGATTTATGTCGATCCACGTCAAAATAACTTTTCTAAATGACTGTTGTTATGATATTAAGTGGTTGAGTAAATGATAACAGTTAGGTTTAAGTGATATTATTGTTGAGGGGAAGATTTAAACGTTTTTTTGTCTCGCACAGCGTCAAGTGGTTAGTTTTACTTATTTTTTTTGAATTTGATTTTAAATCAGTTTGCGCCAGATTATTGATTGCTGAGGTTGTTTTTTGAAGTTTGGCGTGTTATTCAATCATTTATTTTTACAATGCCGAAAATTCGACACCATTTGGACGAAGCTACTGCTACCAGAGCCGTAACGATGATTCCTTAATAACCCTTATTTCATTTATATAACCCTTAATTCATTTCTCAGAAACAACAAATTCTACATATCGCCTTCCTAGGATAAAAGTGGGGTATCTTGAATATTCAGATTTTCATTTTTAGTACCACGTAATCGATAAGTCAATTAGTTATCGAATAACATATTTTTGAAGGGTATTGCTTTAAATCTCAAGGTGACCATTTAAACTAATGTATTATTAAGATTTAAAATGCAGTTATTTCAAAATTAACATTTCCGAAATATCTCACTTTCATACTAGAAAGGCGATATTTATAAGAATGCATCACGACTAATATCAGAAAAATTGTCAAAAATTACCAAAATTTACAAGGCAGTCTGACAAAACACTTTATAGATATAACGTATTAAATAACCACTTTATAAAAGCTAAGTTAATAAATTAATAATGAATAATATCGAGTAATAAAAATCTACCACTTATATTGACATGAACAGTTTAAAAAGGAAATGGAATGTGCTAGCGGTCCTTCATGGTTGCAAAAAACGTAGAGCCGTAAGAAGTTAAATTAATTACGTTTAATGCGACATCATTAGTACGAAGTGTTAGGTGTTCAATTTAAGTTTAAACAATTCACTGAACTGAATTCAACCATTTCTTGTTATCAGATACAATGTTTGCCGGTTAATTAATATTTTATTTACTACAACTTTTTTTTTAATTCGGTGTAGTAGATTTTGAGAATTTTATTGTTCAGTTAGTTGTTGAAATGGAAAAATATCTTTCAGGTCTCAGGTCTCACAATCAGTGGTAGTCAGTGGTCAGTGTTGGTTAAGTTGCGTGCACGGTGACAAACTTATAACAACATAAAAACTTTTAACGTTGACTTTTTTTTTATTTTAAACTGATAAGAGAACAGTCACTAACTTCTGTCTATATATATTGTGTAAATTGTATTCATTTGAAGATATCATGTGTATTTAAAAACTTACTTACTTGATAACTGAAAGGTAGTTTTATATAAAGGAAAGTTATTCATCTATACATATAATAAAACTGTAACGAGACCATTTCAGTACATGGAATATTTTTTGAAAATTATAGTGGTACTGTAAACAGTTATCGGTGTAGATATCCAAACAGCGATTTTTAAAATTTTTGTCTGTCTGTCTGTCTGTCTGTTCACGCATCACGTAAAAACTATTGGACGGATTTTAATGAAATTCGGTGTGATGATAACTTATTACTATATCAACATCGGGAATACTTTTTATCCCGGGAAAATGTCTCATTCCCACGGGAAAATAGAAAAACCATTCTGAGCATGTGGACACATTACGCAAAAACTATTGGACGGATTTTGATGAAATTTGGTATGGTGATAAGCTATTGCCTGGATAAACATCAAGGATACTCTTTACACCGGGAAAATATCTCATTCCCACGGGAAAATAGAAAAAACTATTTTGAGAATGTGCATACATTACGCAAAAACAATTGAACGGATTTTGATGAAATTTGATGTGGTGATAGCTTGTTACCTGCGTCAATACTTAGGATCCTTTTTATTACGGCAAAATGTCTCATTCCCACGGGAAAATAGACAAACCGTATTGAGCATGTGCATGCATTACGTAAAAATTATTGTTCTATGCAAGTTCTGTATACTTATTACACTTATACGTATACTTCTCACTGAGTTTATAACAATGCGTCGCGCGAGCGACGTCGCGGGTACAACTAGTAGGTAAATAAATAAAACAATGATACTGTACTCTACATATATGTAAGTATATGATCATTGGAATTCAAACCAATTGCTGTGCTGCAAGAAATTTTATTCTAAGAGAAATTTCCGAAGGAAAACTATATTACACTGTGCAATTTTTTTCTTCTAATATTTTTTTTGTCTATTTTTTTTTTAATTACGGATATAAACTTTATTTTGATATTCTTTGTGCTACCAGTATCTGAATCTATTGCTGTCCATATTTAAGACGGGAGAAACCAAATTTTCGTCAACATAATATTTAATTATGCATGAAAAATTTTGTGAAGTTTTCTATATTTGGGCATAATTTCCAATAAACTGAAAACTGCAAAATTCACCATTTCCTTGAGATCTAAAAACAAGAGCTCAAAAAAGGAATTCAAACCAGCGGAGTGGCCGAGCCTGCTTGGGCACTGGCACGCCGACTGGTAGGTCGAGGGTTCGAATCTCACGGCCGGTTATGCTCGTGAGGGTTTCCCTTCACAAATCCACATGAATACCGGCTTTGAGATTCTTAAGGGGCTACTCAGGATTGCTTTTTTCTTCGGTATTATTATTCCTTTACCTATATCTCAAGAATCATTAGTTAATCAGTTTATATGCAGTAAAGTCATTAAATTGTCCTATTCGATATACAGGTGTGTTTTTATTAAAGAATCAGAATCCTTATTAAAATTTTTCGATCTGTTGGGGTTTAATGTTGGACAGCATGTATACAATTACATTAATAAAAGTGGCAACGAATGTGTTAAAATTCCGGAAAAACACTGCACTGGAAAATCTAAGAAGGCGAGGACTGCTAAAAAACAAATGATTACTGAGAGGGAAGAACTGTATGAGGAAACTTTCAGACTTCTGTATGCTCCTGAGATAGCGGACTAAATAAATGTAACCAATTTTTTTGGATTAATCGATTTTAATACAAAAAATATTACAAAAAAATTTTTAAACGCGTGTTAATAAAAACTACATTTTTAAATCGGCCGTTATGCTACAGCCCGTAACAGTAGATAGGCTATAAGAGAGCTACCCCACAGTAGAACCCCAATTTTCCGGACTACTTTTTTGACGATGTTAAGAACCGTGTAGTTTGGGGTCCTACTGTACCTAGAGTATGAATTGATCTCTGACCCGGCACGTACCGAGTACATGTATTTAAAATTTGTTGTTGACATTTGACCCCAACACTCGCTTATACTGTTGGCCTTGAAATTCGTAAGAGATGAGTCATTACCAGCAACCAAATTAATTTATGTTAACCCATTATGCGTCATCACAATTTACTTATAACAATTTGGTTTTGTGTTAACCCATTACCCGCCAGCACTGACGTAGTTTTTGAATGCAAACCTAACGCATGCGCAGACTGAATTTAAGTACACGACGCATGCGCAGACTGAATTTTAGGTTACAATTTGATAGATGGGGTACACTACCGCGTCAAAAATGTGGGGTTACCCTAACTCGGGGGGTGGCCCCAAACTTTTGACGCCGTACTGTACTTAAATTTTTGGTACACTGCCGTGTCAAAAGTGCGGGCCCCCCTGACCAAAAAGGTATCCGATCACTTTTTAAGCGTACTGTACGTGCAAACCTTGGCCCCAACACGCGCTTGCCTTAATTACGTCATCTTAAACGAACTATCACGTCAAAAAATGTGGGGAATACCCTAACTCGGGGGTGGCCCCAAATTTTTGACGCCGTACTGTACTTAAATTTTTGGTACACTGCCGTGTCAAAAGTGCGGGCCCCCCTAACTAAAAAGGGTATCCGATCACTTTTTGAAGCGTACTATACTTGTTTTTTATGTGTACGTGCAAACCTTCGCCTTTAATCTCACTTAATTGCGTCATCTTAAATTGGGTGCGGTCGCTAACGATAAATTTTGTCAGGGGCGCACTGTACCAAGCGCTAGATTTTAAAATCAGAATCCAGACTCCAGATTTCAGACCGCTACTGTACTGCCGGAAATTTGGGTGTCAACTGTAACTCAGGGGTTTTTTTGTATATTTAACCTTGGAAAATTCCAGGAATTTTTATCAGTTTTAACATAAACAAACAACCAATAATTAAATGTTTGTTTTAGCTGAATTTTGATCGTAAGACTCATATAAGGAGTTTTTTTGGTATAAGAAAGATGACGTCATGGAATATTAATGAGTTAAAAAATTGTTTAGTAAAAAATATCACCCATTGTAGGCCTCAAGCAAGAAATTATTTTTATCAGTTTTAATACTTTAACATTTAACCTACAGTGACCAATTTTTTAGTTAACTAACAGAAGTTCTTGAAATTTTAACAAGTTACAAAAAATATTACTTCTTATGGTGCACAACATTTTTGAATTTGACTGTAGCACAAAACTGTTTCTATATCAAACGAAAATTATCTGAAATAATTCAGTATGTACATATGTATAGACTCTGTATATTAAAAATATTTTATGTATACACTCTGTATATTGAGATTAAGAAAGAAAATTTGTATATAATTTTAATTTTTATGAATACTAGTAAACGAATTGTATAGCCATTTATGAATAAGTATTAAATCTAATTATAAAATAATTTATAAATATTGCAAAAATTTTGTTTAATCAGCAAAATCAATGTATATCATTTTAATACTGATACATATTTATATTAGGGTATAATAGTATTGTATTTATCATTTTTAAACAGAATAAAAGTTCAATTTTTGGTTTTAAATTACTATAAGTTAAACACGTCGCTTAATATAAAAATGATAACAGCATTGAGTTTTACTAAATTTTTAAGTCTGTAAAATCAAAATTTTTTATAGACTAGAAAATTTTGAATTTGCTACTCTATCATTAACATACAAATAATATCATGTATATATAACGGGTGTATATTTAGTATTTTTAATAAATATTTTAGTATACAGGGTGTATCATGAAATATGCTTTTTAATTAGAACAATAAATTTCATAAGATTTTTGTTAATACTCTTATAGGTTAACGAAAGAAACTTTTTGCTGTAAAAAATAGGGGAATGCAGGGTAATAATTAAATAAAACGCACATATTTTTTTTTTTAAATTTTATTTATAGAATATGTATACAAAAAATTAAATTGCTTAAATCTATATATTACTTAAAATCTATTTATTTTCCATATAAAAATTTTTTAAAAGAATACAATTTTCTAATGAACAAATTTTATCTGAATGAAGCATACAGCGTCTTGAATAATATTCATCTCGCAGAATGGAAATCTTCGGTACATCAAATATTTCTTCCAAATTCAAAATCCACGGCTGGTTTTCGGTACCATCAAACAAACTTGATATCCATTTCTTCTTTTCACCACCCTTGACGTATATAACATCATACTTCTTTAATATAGGTTTCAATATGGTATGAAGTTTTTTGTATGGAATAAATCCATACGACCAAGGTATCCCATGCCAATTTCGGTAAAGCCAACTGGCTACTCGTTGATATTTCTTCGGCAACTCGTTGAAATCAAACGGTGCGTCGAATATAAGATGTAATATATCATCCGAATTTTCTGCAGCAATACCAACTTCTTTAAAATAAAATTCGTTGTTAGCTCCTTGATAGCCTTGTATGTCAAGAAACGCCATTTTTTACCGCCACCGTAGAACTGAATTTATTCACACAATCCACAACTTTATATAGAATAATTAAAAGTGGTGGGGGTAATTAGGTATACTTTTTAACCAGGTTAGTTAGTGGAATGTATTCGAAAATGACATCATGAACTAAAATGGCTATTGCTGTCGTACCAGCCGGAATATCTTTATTACATTTAAATTCTAAACGAACATCAACTGAACCGCTTTTCAGTGACTCATTTTGATGTGAGCAATCGATAAAAACTATCGGAGTTATAGTTTTAAAATTTTCCCAATTTAAGAGCGGTTCATTGGAACGATGATAGTATGAGGATTGAAAGCGGGTATACATATCATAAAGTATTGCATACTGATTAATATCAAATTTAATATTCAAATCATCATAAGGGTACACTTGTGAATTTAGGTAAACTTTGAAATTATTTAAATCACAATGATCAAACTTAGAAACATTTTTATCCTTTTTCTGTAAAGCGAAAATGATATATCGCGGTTTTTCTAGCTGTGTAGTTGTTTTTACAACCCAAGTGTTTTGTTGTGTAGTGGGTAATGCAGGTTGAATATAAGTTTCCCACGCTCTAAAACTAATCTGTATAGGTTCAGCTTTTTCAACATATTTTAGCAGTGATAATTTAATTTCATCTGATACAGTTACATGTGGAACACGCCATTCGAGTTTATTTATTTCAAATTTCAACGAATCCGATTCTGAAACAATTACATCGTTGTCAGTTCGTGCACGAATAAGAATTAATTCATGCTTTGCGTTTAACATAATTTTTCCGTAATCCTCAGCGAATCCCAATAATTTTCTAAGCGGAATGCAAAAGTTAAAGTTGGCTTGTGGTAATTTTATTGTACAATCATTATCAATCGACCAACCAGCATTTAGTAATTGTTTACTCTCACCATCGTTTAACGATAAATAATTTTTCAATGTCGATGTTAGACCAACATACCTAACACGTTCAAGTTCAACCCCATTTAATTCATATCTAATTTCATCGAATAGAAAGGCAATACAATTATTAACCAATTTTATATCTGGAACGGCATTTTCATTATTTAAAATTTTCCCCTCAATGTAAATAAAACTTTCACTAGGTAAAATATACAAGTCCTGGTTTTGAATTAATATTCTAACTTCGTCATTATTCTTAAAGGATCGTAAAAAGGGCGCATATGTATGATATTCAAAGTTCGTAATGCTATCATCAATTTGTGAGCCACCAGGAATATTTAATACGTCGCTGTATACCATTTTCTTTTAACTTTGTGACCCAATGCTTCAAGAAATGCTAAACGTTCAGGTGAAATACGCTGTTGCTTAAATGCTTTACGTTTAATGGTATTCAACTGAATGAGCTCAGGCTGTAAAAACGCTCTATTATATAGCCTAGCGGCGGGTTGCTCCAGATTGTAAATTAACATGGTCTCAAATGCAAACGTACTGTGATTGTTTCACCGCGAAAGTCAACCAAATCACCGTCTTGATCGACAATTTTCAACGAAAGAGATGTTAACTCTCTAACGGTTACTGGTGAATAGATTATATTTCGCGGTACCTCAACTATTTTATACCCTGGCGCAACAAGAGGTGAAAATTCGTGAAGTGTGTGAGCTAGCATACCATTCATATAAGCATTACTCGTAATATTAGATTCAATGCGTATTGCATTCACCTTCATAATACTGACAGGCTCATTAGATGAGTGAAGTTTGTTTGGTTCCAATATCCGTTTAGTAAACCCTAAAAGTGAACCAATTGTATTAGGTTTAGTGAAATCAATAGCTTTATTGCTAATTATTTCGCATTTGAGTGTGTTATTATTAGCCCTTAGATGTATGTATGGTTTATCATTTTCGTTGTTATATATTATATTACCATACTTGTTGTAAATAGTTTTGTTTATATATGTAGCTAAATCATCTATTTCAAAGGTGCCGGTAGGAAATGATATTACATCATTATCACCGTAATGTAATAAATTATTTTTAGCAGTTACGTTAGGAATTGAATTGTATACTTGGAAATCTAATAGAGCACACTCATATTGATTTCTAAGTTGAATTGCCGGAAAATAGTGTGCAGTGAGTATAGAAGTATTTCCCGACAAAGTTAATGTGAACGCCATGACTTCGTCTTTCGAAATGACAAACATACGTGAGCGTTGATTTCTTTTATAAATATTTATCACCATCACCGTAATATTTATTATAAAGAAACTCTAAACATAAATGACCACATTTATAGGAATTGTAATCTTGATATTTATTATAATTGTATGTAATATTGTTTCCACTGAGGTAGCGAGCCACTTCAAGCGGTGGTTTTAAATTACCAAAACTATCAAAATAATCTACCTGATTACCATTTTTCCAGTAACAGGTCCAATGAGTACCAGGTCCGGTAGAACTATCTAAATTTAAAATACCGCATTCATTATACCACGGTCCACGTTTGGGTAAATTATCACGCATAAATACACCACGAAAATGGGGTAAATATTTCGCATATTTACGTAAATCTCTATCTGTTAGTGCCCGCTCGGGCAATTTCATTATAAGTTTTTTGGATACGGTTGCAAGTATAATCCTAATCCTTTTCTATATGGTTTTATATATAAACCCCGGCCATTACGTATAGCAATAGCCTCCATCGTTCGGTTATGGCGTTCACTTTCATTCAACTGTTTTTGTGCCGCTTTAGCATCATTAATAGCTTTCGCAATTCCTGATGCACCCCCGGCTAGCGCACCGGCTGCCGAAAGTGCCGCAAAAATTGGTAAAAGTGGTAGAATACCACCCGTTTTAGGTATTGGAATAATACGTGGTGTTTTAATTTTTTTACCCCTAGCTGCAACTTTAGCTGCTTTAAGAGCAAGCTTTACAGCATTATTAATTGGTTCACGATTTAATTTTTTAACGGTACCGCGTACACTTCGTCGCACTTGACCGAGTGTAGCCTTTTTGTTCACACCCATACCAAGTTTTACTTTAGCTTTCATTGCGTTTGTTACGGCCCACGCAGCAGCTTTTTCACCAAATTTTGCGTCTGAAGATTTAACTCGATCCCAGGCTGCGTTTGCTAAAATTAAATCTGCCTTATGTCGATCAGAGAGATTTTTACTTTGCGAGTAAGCGATATCGTGTGCCTTACAAGCTTCGTCTAATTTATTGATGCCCGGATCACCTCTTGCTAATCTTTCTTGTAATTTTGTACCCGGTCCACAATACTGATAGCCAGGTATGTGAAGTTCAAATGGCAATTTGTTAATTAATGAATTAACAAGTCCACGACCACTTCGTTGTTGTTGCCGGTTGTGACGTAACATTAGAACTGAATGCTAATAAAATTTGATTCGAGCTATTTATAGATTCATGAAAAATTGAAATGAATCAATTTCATGAACAGCTAATTTACAATTTTGATCACTTTCAATCAAATAAATCCTCTTTTTACAACAATTAGAAATTATAATACATAGATGCATAATATCATCCTTTTCAATATGATTAAAAGTTATTGACAACAATGGTTCATCAGAATCGTTAAACCATTTAATTTCATTGTTGTCGGTAACTTGTGGATCACTGCAACAATTAAATTCATTGTTGACGAGTATACATTCAAGACCTAAGGTGCGCCAATCCACGCTGTAGTGATTCATGATGACTACTGCGCGTAAGTATATAAGGGGCTGAGCGCTTATATAATAAATCAGTAGCGTTAAAAATGCGTTTCGTAAAACAAGATGTTGAACTGCCAATCAAAAATATGGATTTTGTATCAATCACACTAGCTGAAAAAAAGCATGGCCCCTTATTACCGAATAGTATAAGATGTATAATCTCTGGTCCTTCGGGGTGTGGCAAGACTAGCATTTTATTAAATTTATTAGAACATCCGAATGGATTAAGTTTTGAAAATATTTATCTCTATTCAAAATCACTCTGTCAACCAAAGTATGAGTATTTGAAACGCGTTCTCAAACCGATAAGGGGTTTAGGATATTTTACTTTTTCTAATAATGATGATGTTATAGCACCAGAAGATGTAAAAAATAATTCAATTTTTATATTTGACGATGTTGCAACGGATAAACAAAATAATATTAGAGCATATTTCAGTATGGGGCGTCATAAAGATGTTTCAGTCTTCTATCTTTGTCAGACGTACAGTTTCATACCAAAACAATTACTTAGGGATAATGCTAATTTAATAGTTTTATTTAAACAAGATTTGACTAATATCAAACACGTTATGTTATAGCACCAGAAGATGTAAAAAATAATTCAATTTTTATATTTGACGATGTTGCAACGGATAAACAAAATAATATTAGAGCATATTTCAGTATGGGGCGTCATAAAGATGTTTCAGTCTTCTATCTTTGTCAGACGTACAGTTTCATACCAAAACAATTACTTAGGGATAATGCTAATTTAATAGTTTTATTTAAACAAGATTTGACTAATATCAAACACGTTTTCCAAGAACATGTAGGTAGTGACATGTCATTCGATCAGTTCAAAGAAATTTGCAATGAATGTTGGCGTGAAAGGTTCAACTTTTTGGTTATAGATAAAGACAGTGAGTTGAATAGCGGAAGGTATCGTAAAAATTTCGATATCTTTATTCAAATTAAAAACTGATCTATAACATATAGATTATTTCTATATGAAATACCATTATGTTTCGAACCGAAATAGACTAACTCATTTTACCATTTACATATAGTTCATTGCTAGATGATACTATACTTACTCAGCATCAATATTCAAATACTTGCCCCTGAATATAGGCAATTACACTGCGTTGCCAAGTGGCCCCATACCTACTGATGCAGTGCGGTTGGACCGAATACATGTGCGGTTGGACCGAATACATGTGCGGTTGGACCGAAAATGTGTGCGGTTCGACCGAAAATGTGTGCGGTTCGACCGAAAACGTGTGCGGTTGGACCGAAATCGTGTGCGGTTGGACCGAAATAGTGTGCGGTTGGACCGAAAATGTGTGCGGTTCGACCGAAAATGTGTGCGGTTCGACCGAAATAGTGTGCGGTTCGACCGAAAATGTGTGCGGTTCGACCGAAAATGTGTGCGGTTCGACCGAAATAGTGTGCGGTTCGACCGAAAATGTGTGCGGTTCGACCGAAATAGTGTGCAGTTCGACCGAAAATGTGTGCGGTTCGACCGAAATAGTGTGCGGTTCGACCGAAAATGTGTGCAGTTCGACCGAAAATGTGTGCGGTTCGACCGAAATCTCTGTTCAGTTCATCAATTCGGTTCGAAAAAGCTATAAAATGGCTGTGTACACGTTCACACTGCACATTTGCTAGTAAACTGTAATAGCATAAGCACGCACACACTATGGATAGCGAACGGGAGCTAAAACGAAAAATCATCAATGCTACAAAATCTATACGCGCCAAATACCGTGCGCTCAAAGATAGTCAGTTTAAACGAGAGAAAAATTTACAAGAATCATTTAAACCAATAACGGAGCCACTTAAGGAACTAGCTGCTGAAATAAGAAACGAACCAATAAAAAGTTTCTTGCTTAAAGATGAAAAACCTAAAATTAAAAAAGCACGTTTTTCAACCGATTCTGATGTCGATATAAAGTCACATTTTCTTAGTAATGATAATGATACTGAGATATTTAGGTCAACGCTTATGGAACAAAGTAGTCAACCTACAACAAGTCAACCTACAGCAACACGTTATGTGATGGAACAAAGTAGTCAACCTACAGCAAAACCCTATGTTGGTGCACTAGCTGAAAAATATCTCACGTTAGCAACCACACGTAGAGCTAAAAGAACCCTTGATCGTACCTATGGACCGCGTATAGATGAGCGAACAAATAAATGGATGATTGGTAATTCTGAATTGGATATAATTGATGATAATTTTATTATTAACAACATCGTTTACCCCGGTACTGAAGGTCTCTTTGAGTTAATGTTTAAAAAATATCCAAATCATCATGTATACACAGAGTCGGATTTAGATACTTATAAGACCATTTTAAAAAGTACTAATGCGCATAAAAGAAGTTATAATATTAATGCACCAGTTAATTCAAATCAAAGTTATAAGTATAGAATAATTATAAAAAAACTTTTTCCATCATCACCAAGGTACACGTCAACACCCAAACGACAACCAACCGGTTCCGGTTTAATGCATTATGATGCTAATCAAACGATTGATTATCGTTATTGGAATGATATAGATGAACTTATCGATAGGCTAATATTATTGGTTGCATCACAGCAAGCTGGACACACCAATCATCAAAATGAGATACAAGCCATTTTAGAGGAATTGCGCGAGGCTGATGTAATAGAATAAATACAGGTGATCAACCTGATTAGATAGTCATTTCAAACATGAGCGTTGACAAATTCGGTCGATTCAGCAGTGGTGGAAAAGCCGCTTCCATTAATTTAACAACGAATGGTGATTACGATATGAAAGGTAAACGTCTGACAAACGTTCGCACACCTAAACATAAAGCTGATGCTGTTAACTTGGCTTTTCTTAATGAAGCGCTTGCTAAAATTTCGGACGGTATGACAACACTTGAAAATTCACATAAACAATTTGAATCAATTGTGACCGCAAAACTTAGTCATTTGGAGAACATGGATAATGAGTTGAAAATGGTAATGGAAACTATTGCAAATGCGGTATTTAAAGAGGAATTTCACGTTAAATTTAAGCAATTAGAAAATAAAATACAATTTATTTCGAACCTATATAAGCAAATCACTGTAAATACCATGCCAACAGTTCAAGATGAGTAAAGTTAAAGAACAAGTTGTAAGCGAATTACACAAACCGGCTCGTAAAAATTTCAAAAGGCGTCGTGTTATAACTAAGGGTATCGATGATTTATGGCAAGCTGATCTTGTTGAAATGGGTGCTTATGCGAAAGAAAATCATGGATATAGGTACCTGTTGACAGCTATTGACACATTTTCGAAGTATGCTTGGACTGTACCGGTAAAAGATAAATCTGGAGTGCTTGTTACTGCTGCCATGGAATCGATATTCAAACAGAGCAAGCGCACACCGACGCACCTTCAAACAGACGACGGCCGAGAATTTTTTAATAGTAACTTTAAGGCGTTAATGGAAAAACATAATATTAATCATTATTCTACATATAGTACGTTAAAAGCTTCAATCGTTGAACGTTTTAATCGTACCATTAAGAATAAACTTTGGCGTGCTTTTTCTCTAAACGGTAATTATAAATGGTTGCAATTAATTAACGATTTAGTTGATGAATATAATAGAACAAAGCACCGTACAATCAAAATGGCTCCACGAGATGTCACTGCTGATAATGAAGCATATTTATTATCTAATGTATACAGTAATATAAAAATTGCTGGTGCAGCCAAGTATAAAGTTAACGACTTTGTTCGAATTAGCAAATTTAAATCGATCTTTGAAAAAGGCTACACACCGAATTGGTCTACGGAAATTTTTAAAATCGTCAAAGTTAAACATACAAATCCGGTCACATATCTACTTGAAGATATCAATCAACGGCCTATCCGAGGCAGCTTTTACGAGTATGAACTACAGAAAGTTAAATATCCTGATGTGTACCTCGTGGAACGAATTCTGAAGAGACGTGATGGGAAAGTATTGGTCAAGTGGCTTGGTTTCCCATCGGATAACAACAGCTGGATTCAAGAATCTGATATTGTTTAAACAATCTAATTTTTGATAATCTGTAAGATAAAAATGTTTTTTTCAAATAAATAACACATATATGTAAATAATTATTGTTCTTTATTTTTAAAATATAAGTATGAATACAAAATATTTTCACAATAAATGTATATGTAATATTTTTTACAATAAATGTTTTGTATATGAAATATTTTTTTACAATAAATGTATATGAATTATTTTTTACAATAAATAAATATTAAAAATTGTATGATTTGTTTATATATTCAATAAGACCCGAACGTAATTGTTTCATGTTTTCAGGTAACTGATCCCATACTTGACAAATTCGTTGTGCATATTCGGGTATCATATATGCATACAGATGTTGCACCCAAATATCATATTTCAATAGTTGTTTTGTTAAGTATAATAACATATCGAAATTTCTGACTTTTGTATACAAATAAGGATGAGTCAGAAATATGTCTTCAACGTGTGAAATCCGTGTTGCAAATGTCAATGGTTCACCAACGGGCGGTTGAAAGTTTTCCTCCATTTTCACGCCATTCTTGCACATTTCACAGCGAATTTTTAAACCAGGTGGTCCATCAATATGATCTTGTTGCCATGGTCGATTATAATGTTCAAAACATGGTTCACATTCTTGAAACATGGCTCGATAATCGGATGGTAACCAAATCCAGGCGCGTTGTATGATTTTCGCACCATAACTTTTCAGCACATTCAAACTGATCCACTTGTAGATTTGAAGAAATGTTTCCAAAATCAGTTCGTTCAGTAGCATTGGTTCACGTTCGAAAAATTCACCAATTGAAACATCCATTTTATCCCACTCCATTGATTCCGGTTCAGACAATTTCAAATTTTACATTTTTACAATAGCATCAATTGTTTTTTCATAGGTATCAACCCGTTTACGTAGTTTATCCAGTTCACTTGAAAATATTTGTAGCCGTTTCCAGTAAGCCGATGATGACGATGCCATTTCCACTTGCGTACTAATTTAACGAGTAATGTCCCCATGCTAAAGTATCCGTTTCCCCCTCCACAATATGTCGTTTCGTATCGTACGGGCTGAGCGCCACCTTGTTCTGAGTTACACTATACACGTTATGTTTTTTCGATTGTATCAGGTTTTGTTGTCGGTTTATGATTGTATTGTGTTTTAGACAGTCCACGTAATCGTTGAAAGTTATCGTTTTCTTAACCACAGAGTTCTTTACACCTTTCGCTTTCTTCGTGTGATCCTCGCCGTCCACTTGACAACTATACATTTTTGACCTTAAACCCACAAATTTTGTAAAGATTCGTCCATTTAGCTCATCCTTCATTAACCCGGGTATTTTCTTATTGACTCTTGGCATGTTATATTTATTATCCGCGTTGTAATCCGACGTATCGAAGTATTGAATATCTCGTTTCATTATTTCGTAAATATCTGAGCATTTTATCTCGTAAATCAATGAATCCGTGTCTGTGTAGAGTAATTTGCTGTTGTTCCCGAACGTTGGCTGTATGTAGTTGTAATGAAAATCGTAGACACATGTTTTCGAAATATCCAGAATTGCTTGCCCGACGTATATTGGTTTGTTCATAAACACTTCCGTTTTTCGTAGTTCGACTGCAATAAGATTCTCGTCAAATATGGTGCGGCTGTGGAAATTCGGTTTTGCTATCATAACTTCCGCACCATATCGTCCATACCATTTCGTTAACAATTTCACAATCGAGTGTTTCCGTACGTTTTCCATCGTTTTCCCGAAGACCGCGTTGTTGAGTAGCTTGTAGAGATTTTTCTCGAATTCGTTTCCCGCCGTTTGTCTTAGAGCTGTATTCAAGTCGATGTAGGATTTAAGCCATGGTGATTGATCGAATTGTAGCACTCTGTGTATTTTCTTTAATTTCATCCCGTGTTGTAGACATTGTTTCAGATTCCGATAGTGTATCACGTATTTCTGTTTGTTGTATAACGTTGCTAGTAACATTTCCTGTTTAGTACCGGGTGCACACATTCTCTCTGGACATAATGGTAAATCGTTGTGTTTATCGTGCAGTTCTCTCGGGTATTCCAAATCCACTTCCAGTAAATATCCTATTGGTGAATCGTCGGGTATTTGTTGAACATCTATGTCGGTATTTTCCATCCATTTGAAATTTCCCGTTGGTAAGTATTGTGACATTGCCCATCCATATAAGTTGTTCACGTCATAGTACATCAGGTATTTTGATTCCTCATCCGGGTCGTAGGTGTTCATATATTTATTGTTTGCTGTCGCGTATCGGTTACTACACTGGCTCAATCCACCTCGAATACCACGTTCAATGAATAATAATTGGTCCACATCAGATATCAGTTCTAACTCTACTTTTGTATATTTTAAGGCTGCATCCCACGTAAGTCCCGGCGTCGTGTAGTAATGAGCAGGATCCAATCCGTGTGTGCGCATGCACGTATCCCGAAAATTCTCGAAAACATCTGCGAGTAGTAGTATGTCCGTTTTCATATATAAATCCGAGTATTCTCCAAGCGTCTGTATGTTGAAGGTATCCCAAACTTTTTGTGCGTGTGTATAGTCATCCATGGTGATATCGTTGTCGTTGAGTCGATTGTAGAATTTCTCCCGTGATGGTAAACATGTTTCTTCCAATTTATCCCAGCCTGATATGTAGTCGTACGGAAAAACACCTTTGCGCGTAAGTAATTTGTAGTCAGTATCCGGAAATTGTGATTTAACTATGTTGAACTCGTTGAGATATGAAGATAATTTATCCAAACTTGATGCCATAAATCGGAAAGAGTCGATGAATCTAAATGTAATTTCGCTGCCCATAACATGTTTAGTGAATGCAATATATCGTTCCTTGTTGATTGGTAGTAAGTCGACACGTCCCTCGAATGCTGTTGTTATATCCTTTATTACGAAATGTGCATCATAACCACTCAAGTTGTGGAATACAACAGGAATCATATGGAAATCCTTATAATTCAAGTTGCATCCCTTGTGCGCAGGTCCATTGTATTCGCCGGTGAAGTGGTTATGATCACGAACCACAATATCCTCAGGTTTGAATGGTTTCTCGCAGATGTGGCACCCGGTACTTCGTTGTTTAAGTTGCTGTTGTTCCTCTGGTGTTAACTCGTTCATTGGTATTATGTTGTCATATATGGGTTCCAAGATATTTTCACGTAACGTTGCCAGTTCTTCCGCGAACCATTTTTCGCAATTTGGTCCGCGGTATGATCTATAGTAGCTTAACTGGTTGTTGTAGGAGCAGTGAAAGTAGTAACCGATACTGTATGCCCGATGTTGTTGATACGTTGTCGTGTTTTTCCGATTTTCGTTATCCGTCACAGGTTGTAGGAATGATTCGACGTCCGCGTAAATTATAAATGGAACACGTTTCTTGTTGCTGTAGTTCTTGAACGATATGTATTTGCTTTTCCCTTCTGGCATTATCACCCGACAGTTGTTCATGTTGACGCAGTCTTCGGTATGTTTTATCAATTTATTCTCAGTATGAAAGTAATTTAAGCATCGATCACAGATATATTTTTTCCCGTTACATTTTGATAGTTGTTTTGACACAAGTCGCGATAAGTCCTTAATCCAGCAGAAATGGTAGCGTAAATCTTGATCGTTGTCCTGTTCGTTGTCCTCATCCTCGTAATACTCGTTCTGGATCATTAAAAGGTTTATGTGGTTTTGTTTCTTCTCTCTCGTTAGCGCAGCAGGTACGGTTTCAAAATGTCCATTTTGTTTCTTTAACACAAACACGTTGACTGATATTGTTGGGTTCTGTTTCTCGAATTTGCTCAGTTGTTGGATTGTCATTGGAAACTGTATCCCGTCCAAGTTTAGTATCGTTGAGTAGTATGGGTACGATGATGTTCTTTCAGCATGTTTATTTGTTGGATAAAGTGCTGATACCACTGCCCACGCGAAACAGGCGTCATCGTTGAAGTTCTCAATGTTGATACATGCTTTTTTAGTTTTTATTTCCTGTGGCAATTCGATGTAGCTTGATCCACGGAAAGGTGTGTATTTGTTCACGTTCACGGCTAGGTTGATTATGCTTGATAAAGCCCATCCGCTTCCCGACGCGGTAAACTCGCTCAATTTTCTTAGAATTGGTTCCTGTATATGTTCCATGTAGCACTGTTTTAAGTTTGTTCCACGATCTATTATGATATTCGGTGTATTGAAGTGTTTCATGTCGTATTTATCCTCGTCACCATCAGTTTTCACAAATAACCCGCAAAACGTTGTGTTGACTTTTATCGTTAGGTATTGTTTCAGAATATTTTGTATTCGCCGAGTGAACATCGATGTAGCGTCGTCTAAAAAGTCCTTTGGCTCTATGTGTGTTATGTTGGTAACCACTCCCGTTCGTATTCGACTTGCAAATGCGGATTCCACGTCAGCCCATTGAATTCTATCAGATCTTTTACGTTGATTTCGATTCATGCCGGCACCTGAAACAATCAACATAAAAAAATTATTTATCAAATTTATAAAAAATCATTTAAAAAAAAAAAATTTATTCAAAAAAACTTACCATGTTGATATATCAAAATTATAAAAAAAATCATTAAAAAATAAATTTATATTTGAAAAAACTTACCATGTTTTCGTAGCGCCTTCATTCTGATTCGAAATCCTTTCATTTTTCCCGCACATGATTCAAAATGTTTGCGTTGTCCCAAGTTTTCCGCTCCACGAATTGCCTTGTTGATTAGTCTTATGTTGGTATTTGTATGTTTCATCCATTTTTCCAGTTCATCTGCATCCCGGGTATCCATTTCCAGTAATGATAGCGCGTTGCGTACATTTTCCACCATTCTAGTTGCCACGTCGTTTAATGAAGCCATCGTTGTATTTTAATTTAAAAAAAAAAAAATCTCGATACAAATTCTTGCAACAATAACAATATTAACTGCTTGAAGTTTGTTGAAGAAGTGATTTGAGGGAGCACGCAGACCTCAATTTATACGATTTTGACTGCTCGAAAAATTCTGGAGGGGAATCACAAAAAATGCTGGCTCAGACTTTTTACAACGCAAATAACCGAAGGTCAAATGTCAAATTCCGAGAAATTTATTTCGCATTTGAAACCTAATAAAAGAATTGCTGACTAATCTTAAATAAACATTTTTTAAAATTAAACCTTATATAAACAAATTGAAAAAACCCCCGATTATTATCAGGCTATAAATTAAAAATTCCGAGAAAATTATTTCGTATTTGAGATCAAACAAAGAAATTGCTGTGTTGTCAAAATCTTAAATAAACATTTTTAAAATTAAAACATGTCTTATATAAATAAATTAAAAAAATATCTGAGTATGAGTCAGCAAAATCTTAAATAAACACACAGCTATATTAATAATTTATGAGGACATTAATGTAAACAAATTTATTTGAATTCAACAAATTGTGACATGTTTTTAAATAAAATTCCCCTCCGACTATGCTGTAAACATATCATGAAATTACAAACAGTTAGCTAAAAAAGCTTAAATAAACAAACTCAAACCATATAAAAAGTCACGAGTTTATTTAATATATAAACAACTTATAAAGTGCTGACCACATATCCCCTGAGGTACAGCTGAAACCCAAATTTCCGGCAGTACAGTAGCGGTCTGAAATCTGGAGTCTGGATTCTGATTTTAAAATCTAGCGCTTGGTACAGTGCGCCCCTGACAAAATTTATCGTTAGCGACCGCACCCAATTTAAGATGACGCAATTAAGTGAGATTAAAGGCGAAGGTTTGCACGTACACATAAAAAACAAGTATAGTACGCTTCAAAAAGTGATCGGATACCCTTTTTAGTTAGGGGGGCCCGCACTTTTGACACGGCAGTGTACCAAAAATTTAAGTACAGTACGGCGTCAAAAATTTGGGGCCACCCCCGAGTTAGGGTATTCCCCACATTTTTTGACGTGATAGTTCGTTTAAGATGACGTAATTAAGGCAAGCGCGTGTTGGGGCCAAGGTTTGCACGTACAGTACGCTTAAAAAGTGATCGGATACCTTTTTGGTCAGGGGGGCCCGCACTTTTGACACGGCAGTGTACCAAAAATTTAAGTACAGTACGGCGTCAAAAGTTTGGGGCCACCCCCCGAGTTAGGGTAACCCCACATTTTTGACGCGGTAGTGTACCCCATCTATCAAATTGTAACCTAAAATTCAGTCTGCGCATGCGTCGTGTACTTAAATTCAGTCTGCGCATGCGTTAGGTTTGCATTCAAAAACTACGTCAGTGCTGGCGGGTAATGGGTTAACACAAAACCAAATTGTTATAAGTAAATTGTGATGACGCATAATGGGTTAACATAAATTAATTTGGTTGCTGGTAATGACTCATCTCTTACGAATTTCAAGGCCAACAGTATAAGCGAGTGTTGGGGTCAAATGTCAACAACAAATTTTAAATACATGTACTCGGTACGTGCCGGGTCAGAGATCAATTCATACTCTAGGTACAGTAGGACCCCAAACTACACGGTTCTTAACATCGTCAAAAAAGTAGTCCGGAAAATTGGGGTTCTACTGTGGGGTAGCTCTCTTATAGCCTATCTACTCGTAACTCTCAATTAATTATAAAGTATAAGGGCGGGCTGCAAGCGTACATTTTTTTTTAGTTCTTAAATCAAAAAGATTCACTCCCTTTAAATCTCAACTCTTGTTACAAAAATAACAAAAAAATTAACCGAGATTTTCAGATTTTTCTTCTTCAAAAGCTTACAGGTTCTTACGTTCTTTCTGAACCTCTGTAATTTTAGGCTTCGAGACTATTGGAAAATTTGTTTTCTTCAAAACCCCGTTGGAGTTTCTTATTTCTAACCACCCGGTGAAGTTGTGTGCTAATAGCCGCAAAATATGTTTTTTTTTTGAAGCGCGAACTTTGACACTACGTATAAAATGCATCGTTATCGGGAAAAAGGAAATTAAAATTTTCTTTAATAGTTAAAAGAATGCCTAATAAATATGTACAAGGTTTCAAATCGATTGCATATAAAGTTTCTTTAGAGAAAATTACTGAAAATCTGTCTTTCTTTTAGCTTCTAACTCTGAATAACCCCTTAAGAAGACGACTGCAGACGCATACCTATCAAATCCTAGCCTTTAGATCACTTCCATTGTCCTCCACCCACATCATAATGATTTGTAATATGTAATGAAATAAATAAAACTAGGAAGCTGTTATAGACTCTGGTCTGAGAAAAGGACGTTAAACCCCATTATTTATTTTAAGAAGAGCTGTCCAATCCACTGTCCAATATTTGTTTTGTTTTTGAATTCGGACGTTAATTTTAACTCCTATACCTTACCTAGACTCAGACCTAGACTTGAAGACTAAATCACACCTAGACTTGACGAAAAAGATAAATGTACTCTTGTCATTTTTGTACTATCTAATTTTGAACGATTTATTTGCTAATTAAGTGAATATTAGAGTAGGGGAGAGGTGTGTCAATAGTAAAAAAAAAAATATACAGGCTAGTAACTTTGTATTTCTTAGTCACAGAGAATTAAATTTTTGGTACAAAATACGGGCATTTTTCAGGTTTCGAATGAGCTGCACAAAAATACTTTATGTCGACTAATAATTAAAATAACTACATTTATGTAGACCAAAGTGTAATGTTACAATCGTCACCAACAGAGGATCAATTGTTACAGAGCTTAGGTTCAATTGTAACACTCATTATTTAGTTGAATTTACACGTCAGTTATTATAATTAATCCAGTTTTAAAAATTCTTCCTTACATATTGAGTAAGGAAGGTGACAAATAGCATAGTCTCAGGCAACAGCTCTGAATTTTTTCTCTTTCTATTACTCTTTTAACGGAATTCATATATACGAGTACATCATTGAATATAGTTTCTATCCTAGTTTTTTGTTTTGCATATTATAAGCATTTATTTTAATCCCATTAATGGAAGATTTTTGTTTCTCTTTTATTATTTCGATTCATACCTAAAATATAAAGTTTAATTTTCTTCAACTAAAATTTTTTATCAATTGTACATGTTACAATCGACACTACTGAATTTGTTACAATTGTTCCACCGCTGTTTCATTTTATAAAAAAATTCGTAAAATATTAATTAGGATTAAAAAAGCTAAGCTACCTATCTGATAATATTATTCGATTGATTGTGCTTCCAATTAAATCACTTTTCTTGCAATTGTTGGAATGTTTACTTCAAAAATCAAAAAATTGTTAACGCGCTCAAAATTTACGATTAGCTTATATAAACAGATTTGATATTGCTGAGAGAAAACCGCCAGATGATATTAACTGAAAGTTTTGCAAGTAAAGCAAAACTTTAGAAGCCACTTTATGATATGTAATACTCTTCGATAGGGTTGATAGATGTCTCGCAAATTTTGAAGCTACAATTGACCCTCTGTTACTACTGACAGACCTCTCCCCTATAATATAATGAATGATAAACATTTAAACGAATCTAGGCAATTATTAAAAGCACATATTTTATTTTCTTTAACTTGTTTGATATATATATATATATATATATATATATATATATATATATATATATATATATATATATATATATATAAGAATTATACGTCTGTAATATAATAATTGATATAACTTTCTTACAGATTTTTTTTTCTATTATAATAATTTGAATAAAACTGGGTATTATCGACAATAAAATCGGAGGAAATGTGATCATAAATGTAAGTCTTCGAACGAAAAAGAGTTACGTATTTATTTTGTTGCGACAGTTAAAATGGACGGAACTGTAATCGCTAATTTTATGTATGATACATGAATTATATGGGGTTTAGTCCGTATTTATCGAATATTTCTCGAGTTGTGACACAAAACTCAAAACTGTTCGATTTTTAGTCACTATTTAATATTAAGGGATCTTTAGCAAATAATGTTGTCTTCAGAAGCAAAACGATTTTGCAACAAAACAATTTTGTCGATACGTGAAACCTAAAAGTAAGGTATACAGTTATGAAGTTCTTGTTAATATGCTCGAAGGGCGGTGATCCTAGTATTATCACAAATTATTTTTAACACGAAAGTTGAGGTTCCAAGTCTTTTATCTAGAATGGAAATTTTAAAATTGGAAGTTGAATTCGAACAAAGTTGATGAGCCGAAGAATCTCATGCAATTCTGTAAGCTATGTTGCTAAAGATATCAATGCTCTCAATTTTTACGGAAAAGTAATTAAAATAATCAACGTATACTTCACAGTTTTAGCTTTCTCTGTTTATCCAAAAAAAGAAAAAAATTAAACCAATTTGTTATACGTGATACGGTTTACATTATTTTTAAATGTTACCTATTAAATGCATTGCTAAGCTTATAATAAAGAATTAAAAATATATATAAAAAAAAAAAAGAATAAATAAATTAGGAGATTTAACTAAATACTGTTAGTTGTTAGCTTACACAATATTCATCTTGAAATTTTATTTTGTAATAAAATAAATATGCTATAAAAGCATATATCAGAATGAGTAGAAAAAAAACCATATCCCTGTTAATAACATTAATGTCATAAAAATAACTAAACATCATTACACACTGCGCACTAGTGACTTTGATAGTAAACATAAAATTTTATCTTAATTCCTATTTTGCATTTGATTTAACAATAATTTCGTAGAAATAAATACACCAATGGTTTGTAATAGGGAAAGAAAATTGTGAATGTGTTGATCACATAAATATAGAAGAAATTACAAAATATTATAAACAACTTTAACTAGAAAATTGGTGATATTTGTCCCAGTATAATAGTTAAAATTAGGTGCATGTCGCTAGCCCATGGAATGGGCGTAGGCCATGAGGGAAATTTAACATGAAAGGTACTACGATTTAGTACCACCTGTACTATTTCATACTGTAGTTTCAAAATTTGTACTCATAAGGTAACAGGGATATTAAATAGTTCCCTAGATCGAGTCAGTGGCATGGTAGGACGAAAGGGATGAAACACAGTCTCTTAAATGATTGTATGTCGATTTAGTACCTGAGTTTCAGAATTTCAGCCCATAAGATGACATAATAATGTATAGTATGGCTGTGGTATGGCGCTAATAAGGTGAGTACGAGTGGGAGAGATTTCAAAAATTTCACCGCGCGCCATTTAATTTGGAATCATTATTTGCTTATAATGTACTTGGTTCTGTCCTTTTTACTAACACTACGTAATTTAATTTCTCTAAATCACTTTAGAACTAAGCCACATTCACTCAGAAGTAACGCAAACTTTATGACACGAGTTAAAACCTTCTCCCAATAATGAATAGAAGTCAACTTGTATATCAAGTAGACTTAGGGGATTGCTTTGGGGATTAAATTTAATTTTTGTACGATTGTATAATTTCATTTGTAGAAGCCCTGGAGCAAGAACCTAGAATGCCTTTAGGTATATCCGGCTGTGTAGGTACGTGTATACCCATTTGTACCTCACTTAAAAGAAAACACCAAAAAAAAAAGACTTTCGAAAAAAGAAATTGGGTAGCCCCCTACTTTTTGAAATTTTTATTTTTAGCGAATTTCCAGAAAGAATTCTGGAAATTCAGCTATTATGGTGTTAGCCATAGTCGAAGTTCAGCCCGAAAATATGGCAGAAATTTGTTTTGAGGTCCCTAGAGCCCAAAAATAACATTCACTAAAATTTATATATATATATATATATATATATATATATATATATATATATATGTATATATGTATTTATGTATTTATGTATCAGCACGATAGCGCTTCAGGAAAAACTGCTAGTTTTACGAAATTTGGTGACAACGTTGGAAGTCCAAAAATCTTGGATGAGTTCTTCAGCCAAAAACGTCGGAGCTCAGGAACATGGTTTTTTGAGCATTTTTCGTGAAAATGAGTTTTTGGCCAAAATTTGCTATAATTTAAAAGTTTTTGTCAAATTTTTTTACACCATTGCAAAGACGGGAAAAAATGACATAAAAAAGGTTTTGGAACTATTATTCTAGGTTAGCCAGTTTTTGAGAAAATAAGAAAAAAAAGTCAATTTATTTTCTATAATTTTAGTGTGTTTACAACTATGTTGTTTGTGTATAATCATATAATGTGTATGTATGTATATAACTGCAATAGTGAGATATACGTATGTGGATATACATACATACATACCTACTTATATTGGTGAAACGATGTCTGCATCTGAATGTATTCATGAAACAAAATCTTTATAGGATGAATGTACCAAAAGTTGGTCAGTAAAGCCTTTTGGTACTTTTAAAATACAAAATCAATTATATAAACAACTATATATTTCAATTAATAGAGGATCTATGGATTACTTATCAATTTTATTGTAGAATCGTTTCCAGGTAGTTCAATTCAAGTGAAATCTTGAAATAAGTAATTAAATTATAAGACTGATTAATAAACCTGTTTACTTTTTCCCTAAATCGGCCACATGTGTCATGTTGCTAGTTTTCGATATTCTTGACCTTAAGATTGACCTACGCTAAAAAAAAGTTAACGTTTATTAATTGATGGCAATCAATAAAGAATAATTTAATTTCTTTGATAGAATTGGTTTAATTTTTGCCGTAAAAAGTGAACAATCCTCAAATAAAATATTAATCTGGAGACGAAAAATACCTTCTAGACGTATTTAATATTAATAATATAAATCTACAAAATTATTCAAAATAATCTGAAAAAGCCGAAATAAACCAGTTAGTGCTTATAATGTATCAAATTGAGGATTTTTTTAATAAAATCATCTGCTTTCAAATATGTACACATTTATAGAAAATAAATTTCTTATTTATAAGTTCTTTTAAACCGAAGTTCTCAATTTTTATGGACTAATATCCTTTGGAAACTAGTCCATAAAAATTGGGAACTTCGGTAAAAAGTTAATATAAAGTTTATAAATTTATTATTATTTAAAGAAAAAATATAGATCCAGTTTGGGTACGTCTACCCCATGGGCTAGGAAACACTACTAGATATTTTGTTTAAATGCATTATTTGTGTCATTGATAGGTATATTGACATGGAACCAATTTAACGCCTTATATAGTACAAAATGTATATATACGTATATCTATGTGTGTGAATGTATTTGTACCTCTAATATACATATTTTTCAAATAAGTACATCACTGTTGACAGTTTTAGCGAATGGAATTCAGCTATTACAGCCACCGTCATGACGCGACTTGAGCCCGGGACTATGGCAGAAATTTGTTTTGAGATCCCTAGAAACCGAAAAAAATAGTCACTAAAATTTATATATATATATATATATATATATATATATATATATATATATATATATACATATATATATATATACATATATATATATATATATATGTATATATATATATATATGTATATATATATATATATATATATATATATATATATATATATATATATATATATATATATGTGTGTGTGTGTGTGTGCGTGTGTGTGTCCGCGCGATAATTCTCGAACGAAATGTCTTACGTTTTTGAAATTTGGTGAAAATATTGGAAGTCCCAAACCGTTGGACGAGTTCGTTAACCAGACACGTCCGATGCCTGGAACATGTCTTTTTTAGCAATTTTCGTGAAAAAAATTAACTTTTTGCCAAAATTTCCTCTTACTCAAAAATTTTTGTAAAATTTTTTTACACTATTGGAAAGAGGAGAAAAAATCACATAAAAAAGGTCTTCAAACTATTATGCTATGTCAACTAGTTTCCAAGAAAAACTAACTTTTATAAACGGAAATTCGTTATGTTATGCAGGATGCTGCGACAGGGGTATTTTTCAGTTGTTTTGCATTTTGCAACGTTGTAAAGCATGGTATAGTTTCCATGTTGAATTTTGGCTGGACTGGCAATGCTCTGACTCAGGCTATTGAACCCCCTAATATGTACATCACCTTATGAATACAAAAGAGATTAGATAACAAAATAATATGAAATAAGTACTACATCGTGGTATGGCTTTTTTTATCGAATTTCCGTCTCGGATTGGTATGTCGATGACTTGGTTTATGGAACGCTTTAATGGTGCATGTCGCTACCTTATGAGTACAGATTCTGAAACTGTGGTACAAAATAATAGTATATGTAGATTAGGTACTAAATAGTAGTATAGTTTTTAAGACGAATTTCTGTCATGGCTAGCGATATGTACCTACTATAATTTGCAGTATTATCGGCATTATAGTACGGACCATCTTCACTTGTATATATAAAAAATTTACCGGTTTACTTTTTTTTCTTTTGTGCTTATAATATAGTGTAAATCATTTCATATCTGTATAATCAAACACATACCTTCACAGCTGTCTTTTCCTATTTCAAATCGTTAGTGTATTTAATGTGTTTAGGTACGTATCATAGTATAAACACCTATCCACTAGCATATCCATGTTAGAATGGGTATACAGTTAGCGGGAAAATTATGTGACATTTATGTAGTTCGGAACGATAATACTTTAGAAATGTTTTGCAGGTTATTTTTAAAATGTATATGTTTTAAGCAATTCCGTTTGCGTGAGACTAATTTGGTTTTAGCAACTTAAGAGCGAGTTCAATGGTCTTCTTGAAGTTCCCGCTGATTTTAATCTTATAACGACAGATACAGAATAATGGAAGAATAGTAATTATGTTTTATATTGGTTTTTTAGTAATACTGTAATCGTGCTCAAGTACAAACGTTACGTCATAAGTTCTACTACAGAGAAATAGCAATAATTGTTTCTAAAAATTATTTAGATCTCATTCCGTACGCTCCTGTTGTTCTATCTTAATCAAATTATATATTGAATTTTTAGATTATTATAAAATCCTCATATAAGATAAACTTTCGTAATGTAAATATAACTGCGCAAACGAAATAAATTAAAGTATGACTGTAACAAAAGGTTAAAAAGAAGAAATAGTCACTTAATATAAGAAAGTTCTAAAGTTCCCTAGAAAGGGGTATGCAATACTTTCTAACATTTAAAGGGTAAAATATTGTTCTGTAAATTTATTAATCTTTAGAGATTCTGCTACCTTTTTATAGGTGATTACATTGTGGTTTTAGAAATTGTAGTTTCTTTCACAAGTCGATATTTCTTTGTTTCTGTCCCGCGTGAATGGAAGATTGTTTCCTTTACAAGTGACATGATGTTCAATTTAAATATATTATCTAGCTATGATTGTTAAAGTGTGGCAAACTTGGCGGAACATTGCTTTTTCATTTCCACCTTACATCTAGCTGACACACTGCGACGAAACTTAAAGTTGGATAGCGCATAGACAGAACAGCGCATGATAATGTTGAACAATTTTGTGATAATATGCAGCCCCGGATCTACGATTTTTTTGGAACCGGGGCAGAAACTTGAAAATGGCGCCTCCCCTCTCCAACGTTTGACACAAACTGTCCAAAAACTCTTAAGTATATAAGTCCTTTATAAAACTTCAATTTTAATAAATCTACTTCGAAAGCACTACAAGTTGTGCAAATTTCAAATTTTTATCACCGGTCTCATCGTAGATACAGGAACGCAAAATTCAAAAATTTGGAAAAAGTCAGTTTTTGGAAGTTTGTAAAAATTAAAGGATACAAGTTTCACAATTGAAATAGTGTGTATTTGTTTCATAATGGGTAGTTGTACCCGTATAATGGCATTCTCATAAAAAATACTACGGGAGCTTTAGAACATTCCTTCTAGGTTAAATATGTTAAAATAGGTTAAATATGGACATCACTTAAAGAGACATTTATTACCTTTAAAATGGTTTTTATTTCAATCTTTTAGGATGAACCGTTTATGAAATATGTGCATTGGCATAAATGGCTGCAAACACAAAAATCAACGCAAATTGGAAAACAAAAATGGCTACCACGCTTAAGGGGTTCAAGATAATTTTTTTTTTAAGAATTGTTCTCAATACTTCAAATATAATAGAAACAAACAGGAGACTATTAATTTTTTCTAAAATGGTCGAGCAACCAACTTTTTTTTAAATCATTTGATATAGACCGACCTAGTATGATTTTGGCGCCCCCTGAAACTGACGCCTTGGGCCCCGGTTTGCCCCCCCACCCCCCTTACATCCGGGCATCAATATGTTCTAAATATAAAATATACGAAATAATAATAATTGTTTTGTCTAATATTTTAATTTGACACTTTCATACATTATAAAACAAAATACTAATGAAAGTAGTTTAACAATTAAAACATTTTTCGTATTCAGAATAACAAAAGAGTCTACCAATGAAGTAAGTAAACCAGTGCTAGGTTGCTGCAACATAAATCTTATCCGTTTGTTGAATTCTGAAATATTGTCCCGACTATGTCTTTAACATTCAGCTTCGCATCGTTTTATGATAGTATATTCCGAAAATTAATGGTATTTTGCTCAAAATAGAGTATGTACAAGTATCGAAGAATTGTAAGAATTTATAATTTTGTCTACAATAATGTTTAAGTCAAAAGCGCTTAACAGACGTATTTGAATAATTGATCTTCATTTTTCTCAGTGCTTCCATTATGATTACATTTTTGTTCTATAAATTAAAACACATAATATTAGATAACTAATTTGACACATTTTCACGATTCTTACTTTTATCAAAAATAAATTCTCTTAAAAAAGTTATCATACACATAATGGAACACAAGCACTTTTTTAAATCACTGTACAATATAAAAAGATTTTTTAATTTTATTTTGGCAGCTCATCCTAAAATGTTATTTTATTATAACACAATCACTGATTTAATGACTTTAAATTAATTTATGATTTAAATAACGTTAAGTTACTAAATTATTTTGAAAACGAAAAACGATTTTTTTTTCTCTAAAAACTGGTTTTATTATTAACTACTATTTTTCTGAGCCTTGTAAACAAGATTGTGATTTTTATTACCAAATAAAGAGGTATTTTAAACTTTAAATATTTAAAAAATATCGACAAGTATTTATTGATTTCTAATTATTATCAAACACAAATCACAATTACATATTTCTCTTAATTCACTTTTATACTAAATAGTTAATTTAAATACACATAATTATAAATTTAAAAAAAAAGTAGTTGAATGCTATAGCGCTCTATAGTGCTATGCCATGTTCAGAATGGGAATAGATGACACAAAGTTGTCTGATTTATGTGCCATTAACATTATATTTATATATCTGACTATACTGATTATGGATAATAATTTATTCGGTTGGCAGAAACTGGAGACGACTGAAGACATATACCAATGTTACAGGCAAATTAATTTATTTTTATAAATTAAATTTTACTGTTTTTCATTTAATAGACGATTAAGGAGCTGAAACATAGTTTACCTTTTTTTCCATTCCGTTCCGATGCATATAAAAGTATCATAAAACTATCAGCACACCGGATTAGTTAAATAGCAACTTCCACTTCATTTTTATCATTCTCTCTGTTCAGAGGTTAATGAAATTTTATAGGTAGGTACTAAGAAATCAATGTAAGCTTGTAATCAAGAAATTAATGCATCTTATAATTAATGCCCAGGTTCGAAAGTGAGCACCAAGAACGATTTTTTTCAAATTCACCTAGGAGATGAAAATTTCCGCACAAATCTGTCATTTTGTGAGTTAGAAATATGGAAATTGCTGTTGAGAACAAAACTGCTAAAAAACAAGGAAAATTATGTTTTTTTTTTGGTAGAAAAATGGTGGGGGTAAGGGTTAAGAGTTGAGACCCTCAAAAGACACCCATGATACTCAATGCGAATACAAAATTTCAGCCCTCTAGGTTTATTTGGGTGACCTGTACGAGTGGTACAAACTTCGAAAACTTCGAAAAAGCATGAAATGGTAGGTCAAAAATGGTGGGGGTGGAGGTAAAATGTTAAAACCTCCAAAAAGCACATCCTAGGTGCGAAGTATATCAATATACCAAATTTCAATCCTCTATGTTAATTTTGGCGGGCTGAAAGTTCTATTGTTTTGTGCCCCCTAGCACCCCCTTAAAGTTTGGGTTGGATCCAAAATTTTACCCCACTTTGATAGTATTGTTGTGCATTGGAATGAGCTTCACTTACCAAATTTCAGCTCCTTCCGTCCATAGGGCGGCCCTACACATGTCAAAAGGTAGCGGGAATATACACATATATATATATATATATATATATATATATATATATATATATATATATATATATATATATATATATATCAGACATTTTTTCCTTTAGAGTCGTGTTCTATGGGTCCGAAAACGGATAGGGCCCCTACTCTCGCCTAGTCCCGTTTTTATCGCGTTCTATTTTCAATGCTTTTAATTGGTCTTTATGGATTGCCGTCCCTGGCAGCCCAATTGTCGCTACCGTAAATTGCAATATTTTGTACTACTGAAGTATATGTAGGACTAAATGATAAAATTCTTTTATCATACTGGCATCACCACCCTAAGCCTGGAAATCAATATCAATAAGACAATTAAGTAGCTCAATAGAAAATAAGAGAGAAAAGCAAAATAAAATTTGATTTACGTCACATATATGTAACGTTTAATTAAAAATACCTACATAAAACTAAAACAATTAACCTATTTTACGTAGCAAATGCATATTCCGACAAAAAAATACACCGTTATAAATTTTGGGCTATTTATCTAAAAAAAGGTAACTTTAAGTAAAAAGAATTTCCTCTAATGTTGTAGTGTGTTATGTTCAATAAATTATTGAACTACTAAAGTAGTAAGAAATAAAAATAATCAAACAATTAAAAAAAAGTCAACAATTTAAAATATATAAATATATTTTAAAATTGACTAGATATTGATTTCAAAGTGAGAATATATGGGACTCATTTCGTTCTTATTATTTCAATACACGTTCTGGTACCAAAAACTACTTTTTTTATTTTATTTTTGATAATGTAATAATAATATTGTTACAGCTTCTACATCTTAATTATGGTGCAACAACTTCAGAATGGTAATAACTAACGGATGATAAATTCGGTATGAAAAATTAATCATCATTGTTATCGACTCGCGTATAAAAGATTCCATAATATTATTTTATTTTCTTAGAATAACATTTAATTATTATCAGTACGTATAGGTATTATAGAACTAAATCGTGTGTATTAAAGAGCCTAAAAATTAGACTCCTATAGAAAATTGAAATAGAGAAATAAAAGAATTCCTAACTCACAGATGAGACAGATCAAGCCTACATATAAAAAAGTGTGATTCGAAAGTTTCAATGTAGCAATTTATACTACTTACTGATTAGTCGTCCATCGGCTCTTCAAGCGTACACAGGCATTGTTAAGTCGTGGCCACAGTGGTGGCTGTTCATTGTTACATCATTAGTAGCAGATACATACATATGGTTGTTCGAGTATACGTAACCATTCCCACCTTGGACTACTCGCTACATACATACAGAGTATCACACACACAAACATCCACTACCCTACACATACAAACACAAACTCTAAATACGAATATAACCATAGAAAGTGGGGATGCTCCCTCCCACCTCTCTGCCAAGTCTGATTACGTAAAATTCTGATTACAGTCGGAATGCTAACTATCATAATAGTAGTTTGGCCCCTTGTCCTAACTATTTAAAAGACCATTTCCTATCAAATTGACAAATTTTTTCAAAAAATTAGCACCTATAAAATTTATATAGGGTAGGATCGTGTAAGATGGCGCGATCAGTAAGATTACGCACCTCCCAAAATTTGAAATCAACTACAATCGTGTTTTAAAGTGTTAGGGTATCTGTAATTGGTCACCAAGAGCGTATTTTCCATTTTGTGAATTTTTTTGTAATAACTCGATTAGTATTTAGTTTGCAATGAAAATCCTTTATCACAACGTTGACTAATCATTAAGTTTTAGACGATATCAGGACATTGCGAGTAACTACTAACTCATTATTTAGCATTGTACTAGTGACTGTCCTGTTCCTAAGAGCAGACTGTCTCAGAAAGTACTCATTTCTTGCATCTATAGACGCTTTGTGTCCTTATCCTGGTGTGCAGTTGTAAAATCTTGTCTGACTAAAGCGTTCAACCATACAACTTATAGTGGAATGATTTCTTCTTAACAAATTAGCGGCATAACTCATAGAATATCCTTCTTCCAGTAAAATCGATGCCTTTACTGTGTCCTCAATCGATAAATTTCTTCGGTGATTCATTTTTTAACACTAAAACATTTAAAACTAACACTCCTAACAATACAATACCTTCTAACAAATGAAATCTTTTGTTAATCAACGAGTTTCGTAACAACAGTGCGCTCAACATTTGAAAAAATTTAAAATTACGACAATTATGATTTTAAAACAAATGATTTTTTAATAGTATGTGTGTAGATTATCAAAGAAGATCCATCCCTATTCGTAAAAAAAATTAGTAATCTTAATCACGATCGTCATCTTAAAATTCAACCAAAAGAATTAAGTGGTGCGTTAATTTTGTCCATGAGTTTACTTACTTTTGAAGTAGTCGGATATTTGAAAAACAAGTCGACTTTCTGAAAACAGCAGGAAATAAAGAATTTTTTACGGAATTGGAAGTGGATGGAAATGACACTGAAGATGATTACACTTTATTATTCGGAGTAAAATCTGGAAACGGGGTTAAAAATAATAAATCGCACGGAAGTGACACTAAACGGAATTTGACAATTTTTCTCAGAATTTGGAGCGGGTGGAAGTGGAAAATTTGTTTTTGAAGTGAGTAGAAATGGATAAAAAAATACTCCTGACGACGTCTCTATTTAAGAATGATTTGATGAGCAAAGCTAACCATTAAAAATAACATATTTCGTATAGAATTTCGGGTTATCCAACTTAAAATTAATTAGACCTATAATTCAGATAATTTTACGCAGGTAAAATCGCAAGTCAGAGCTATATAATTTATAAATATATTCCGTTGCAGAAAATTATATACCTCATTTCAGACACAATTGATCATGAGTTTTCGTTAAAAAGTTAAATAATTCTTATATTCGAAACAAACTAATCTTCTATTCTTTTCTAAAAACAAACTGAAAATTTAAAATTTACGTAAATGCCATAATGAAAGAGATAAATCCAAGAAAATGGAAATTATTTAAATTCAAAGTAACGAAGCATGATTAAATTTAACTGAAATGAATCATATAAAACAGCAAAACGAAAACAAAACAGACACCTGAGTGAAGCGAGAACGGGGCTCGCTAGTTAATTATTAATAGATTTGAGGGTTATTTAATTTTATTCAATACAGTTTACTTCTCTACATTTTCTGCTAGTTTTTTTTATAGCTGCCTACATGTTAAGTACGTCGTCTTACATGCCTCTACCCTAAGGAGTTTAATAAGATTTATGAATTATGACTGATAATATCAAATAATATAAATTTGATACAAATACAATACGTTAAAGTTACGTCAAACAAGAAATGTATCTATTTAAAATAAATGTTCAAAAGTAACTTTCAGTTGTGATAGTCTGACAATTTTCTTTCCGATTCTATGAAATCATTTTAAAAATAAGTGTTTGGGCTTAAGATAATAATATAAATACTATAATCAGTTGTGTAAAAAAAAATAGAAGATATAACTTAATTTTTTTCCTAACATAAATTATATATATTCAAAAGAACGAATCAGGACTGAAAACAGTTGCCAGGTTTTAAATATTTTTAATTGATTTGAGCGTTATTTTATGGTATTCCATATTTGCTAATAGCTAACATATCTACTTTCCAAAATAAACTTATCTGATGATGATCTTATGGGATCAAAACATCTCAAATTAATTAAATAAAAAAGTGGCATTTTTTGCAAAGTAAAGTGTCTAATTTACACATTTTAACTATTCTTATTTTAATACATTGACGGTTGTTGGCGTCATAAAACGTCAAATGAAATTTTACTAATTAATACACCACGTCGTACGACGTCAACAGTTCCAAATAGTGTTTAAGTTGGACGTTTTGTCATTATAGGTATGACCGTCATGGTGTTAATACAGTAGTGAAATTATGAGGATTAATAAAACCGTATCTTTAAAACATGATTAACTTAATTCATTTTTCAGTAAGTAAATATTTTCGTATAGACTGGTATAAACAAGTTCCACCTTCTTCGGTTGTTAATCAGTAATTAAATTTATATAGCTAACACCGATTCAGATAAATTTTATATCACATTTTAAAGAAGTGTTTTTTGAGGTACACTTTTGGTAGTCGTTATGTTATAAATCGTGCTTAATCTCAATGTCAGTTGAGTGCGCATCTTTTCTTTATTACTATACCAATAAAAAATAAACTTTATGTAGACATTTCTTTGTATCGTATAAAATGAACATATAGATACTCTAGTCCTATACTATACTTATACAGAGGTGTATAATTTTTATATTTAAACGTAAAAAGTACAAGAATGATCTAAAAATATACTTCATTTTTCAAAATTAATTATCATTGTAGCCCATTACCTTTTAGTCGAATTTTTCCTTGAGAAAATTAGACTTATACAGCCTATACGATAACAACGGCGAGAGGCGAGAGTAGGGACGCTATCCGTTTTTGGACCCGTAGAACACGATTATGTAAAGAAAACTGTGATATGTATATATATCTTTACTTATATACCTTTTAATATGTGTAGGGCCTCCTATGGAAGTTAAGAGCTGAAATTTGGTAAGTGGGGCTCTTTTTCGATGCACCTCATACTATCAAAGTGGGGTCAAATTTTGTGCAAATTTTGGATCCGACCCAACTTTTAGGGGGGTGGTGGGGGACAACAAAACAATAAAACTTTTCCAAACCGGTTGGTCACAAGTTCACCGGTTCCAATAATGTTTCGGTCAATTACCTACAACATATCCGAAATTCAGCTTCCTTGGCCAATTTGGTGGGAGAAGCGGGGGATAAATGATTTTTGCTGGATCTAACGCGCCCACAGTCCCCCAGAATTAACTTAGAGGGTTGAAATTTGGTATGTTGATAGAGTTCGTACTTAGGGTCTGCTTTTTGGAGGTTTTAATATTTTACCCCCACTCCCCCCCCCCCGCTTCACCATTTTTAAGCTGCAATTTCATGCTTTTTTGACGTTGTCGGAGTTTGTACCACTCACACAGGTCACCCAAATAAAACTAGAGGGCTGAAATTTTGTATTCGGATTGAGTTGAGACCCCCACTATTTTTATACCAAAAAGGACATCATTTTTCTTGTTTTTTAACAGTTTCGTTCGGGTCACAATCTCCCCAAACAAACCTAGAGGGCTGAAATTTTGTGTGCAGGTTAATAGCCAGCCACTGCTTTTTGAAGGTTTCAACTTTTAACTATTACCCCCACGATTTTTATGCCAATATTTCCTTTATTTTTTTGCCTTTTTTCTAACACGTCTAGAGACTCTTTAAGGAAACTTAGAGAGTTGAAATTTTGTACGGGTATTGAGTTAGTATCCAGTTAGTGCCTTTTAGAGATTCCATATTACTTTTCCCCCCACTTCTCCCATTTTTACATCGAAATTCAATGGTATTATTAAATATGTTTAAAATGCTTTTTATTTATACTATAAGACAAGTAGGCGAATAGGAAATTTAAAAATTAAAAAAAACTGAACTTACTTTTATAACAGATGCAATGCATACATATATTATTATAGTTATTTGTGTATTAAGAGCGCAAGATGGTTCATTGCCGCTCGATTGAGAATGTTGACGCGCAACGCCAGCAGGCGGAGCGCGTTATTCTCATGAGAGCGGCAATGTCATTTTGTGCTCGAATTACACACAAAATTTTTTCAGGACGAATTTGATTTTTTATCGAAAGGTCTCAAATTTTTAGTTAACCTACCAGTTATCTTCAAACAACTAATAGAATTTTATGCAATAGTTCTTACTCAACTCAAAAGATTTAGTATAAACAATATTAATTATTTCAAATTTTTGGATAATATCAATATTAATGTTACAGACAATGAAGCTATTTCTAACCTCAAACTTATCAATAGTTTAAACAAAAAATTAACCGATTCGAATGTTTTACTTACTAAAGCTGATAAAGGCTCATGTTTGGTACTGGTGGACAGGAACGATTACAATACAAAAATACAAAATATATTAGATTCAACTAATTTCGTTTTATTAAATAATAATCCTACAGAACGTATAAAAGCTGAAATCAAAAATTTTATTAAGTTGTTTGATCTATCAAAGATTGTCAAAATCCCGATGAATCCCGTCACCCCCAAATTGTACGGCCTCCCCAAAATACATAAATCTGGTGGCAAATATAGACCGGTAGTATCACATTTTGATTCCTTGTTTTGTGGTTTGTCTCAATGTTTTCTTCAAAATATCTACAAATTCACTAATATTAATTTTAAATATTCTCTTAATAACACATCTGAACTTATTTCTTATCTAACAAAAATCGAATTACCTAAAAATTGTCTTCTTCTCAGTTTCGATGTGGTTGATTTGTTCACCCAGCCCCGACCAATGAATTAAAATCTCTCCTTCGCGATTTTCTTACTACTAATTTCAACAACAACTCTGACGCCCCCAATATTGAAGCTATGTTGCAGTGCCTCAATCTTTTACTAGACTATAACTATTTTTCTTTTGACAACAAAATTTATCAACAAGTCAATAGCTTAGCGATGGGCGCTTCTTGCTCACCGTTCATGGCCAATTTTTTCATGAATTATCTAGAGGGCTTAATTTTCGATTCAAATCACCCATGTTTAGAATATCTTGGTTTCTGGAGGCGTTATGTGGATGACGTACTTGTAGTTTGGACTGGTACTCGGGACCAGGCATTGCAATTTTTAAATTTCCTTAACAACCTGGATGACAGAATTAAATTTACTCTAGAATTTGAGGAAAATAACAAAATTACTTTTTTGGACATCACCGTGAAAAGAGACCATTATTCCAAACGTTTTGAAATCTCTGTATTTCGTAAATCAACACATACAGACCATTGTATTCACCAACTTTCTTCTCATCCTATTTCTCACAAATTAGCTTTTTTCAACTATTCTTTTAATATATTATTTTCCTATCCGCTTAACACCACTAATTTTCTTCGTGAATTATCCATTATTATACATATAGGGCATGCTAACGGTTATGAAACCGATTTTATATTTAAAATTTTTTCTAAACATTTAAATAAGCACTTTGACACATCGCTGTTTCCGAATTTAACTAAATCTATAAAATCACCAAATTTGAGATATGCTTCTATTCCATATATATCCTCACAAGTGAACGGGTTCCGTAAATTTTTTCATGAAAATGGCGTTAAACTAACCTTTTCTTCTTGTAATACCATCGCAAGTCTTCTCACTAAAAACAAAGATACTATTAATCCTTTACACAGATCAGGCGTTTATAAATTCGAATGTCAATGTGGGGCCCTCTATGTTGGTCAGTCTGGCCGACGTCTCTGTACTAGATTTTCTGAATATTTAGCAGCAATTAAGGCTTCTAATTTAAAAAATTATTCTGTAATAGCTGAACACATTTTGGAAACTGATCACGAATTTGTGATCGCTGATAATTTTGAACCGTTGCATTTTGCTAAAAAGGGGGCACTCTTAGACATGCTGGAAAAATTATATATTGCAGACCATCATAACACTAATCAATCAATTCTTAATGAGACTGCGCAACTTTTGTCATATGATCAATGTCGTTCTCTCATGAAAATAATATCTAAGCAATTTGAACAGCCATTTAATAACAAAACTTCAAACACTACACATGATCCTACTTAACTATTGTTTTAATAATTAATTAATAATCATTTTTCAATTTCTTGATTAACCTCAACAATTTAATTTTTCTATTAAGATATGTTCAACCTAATATTGAGTGTTTTAAGTGTAATAATTACTGGGTTTTACTTTTATATTATTTTCTAATTTTAATGATTTTCGTAATTTTTGTGATGTTACATAATTTCTTTGTGACATACCGGTTTTTTCTACGACTTCGTTGGAATTTTACATTCTTGATGTTTCCTGATACGGTAAGTATTTGGTCGCATCTCGTCTTCTAATATTTTATCATGTTTTTGACTTTCCCTATTTCGTATGGGTCCGTTTATTTTTTGATTCTTGATTTTTAATTTCTTTTAATTTCGTCTGTCATTTTTGACATCCATTTCTTATTTGGAGGTTATGTCCTTTTGATATTATTTTTTCTCAGTTGTTTCACAACTGAATTATTGATTTTTCCTGAAGATGGTCATTTAAATGACTGAAACATGTAGAACAATTTTCTTTTCTTTTAGTTCGTTCTTAACAATTTATATGCAGGCTGTCGCTAAAAAATTTTTTCATTATTCATTTTACCTGCAGTTGGATTCTAATAATTTAAAACTGTATCTTTATCTTGAACATCATTCACTGTCATTTTTATTAGTTCATCACGCCTACACGCGCCAGCGATACTCATAATTAAAATAACCTACAAAAAAAATCCCTCAAAATTGCAACCCTGATGAAAATTGCTATAAATTTATTAATTAACTTTTTCAATAAATATTCTTTGTCTGGTGCTTCATTCAAAAATTTTAGTGTTTCTTCTTTCGTGAAAGTTTTTGATTTTTTAGCTTTGTAGCCAACAGCTTGTTTTTTTAAAAATGCGATCAATTTTTTATACTGAGATATATCAATACGGTTCTTAAGAGATAAAGTTGTTTTTTAGTATCGAATAAATAGACCAGAGACTGGATGATTTCATGGTTTTGGCTTTTTCAGAGAAATAAGCAATCAACACATTTTCTGAATATTTTTCAACTTTTTTCATGCTACACCATGCTAGAAATTGCTCGTATTGTTTTTCGTACTTGTATTTTGATTTTCCTGGTAGTAAATTTAATGTTATAATTTTTGAAATTTCTGAAATATCTGGAGGTCTATTTGAGAAATCACTATCACTATTGCATATTTCCATCATATATGTATGTGGGTAATTCTACGTTTTAGGTCCTTCAAAAAATTAAAGTTGCCTGCACAATAAGGAAGGTTAAAACTATATACAGAATGAAGATACTGTCATTTATTTTATTTAAATAAACTTAATAACTCCTATTTAGATGACCTACCTACATTTACTTTAATTTTTGATTTAATTTTTTTTTTTGTAAAAATGGTGTCAAACTTTTAATGCAGTTCTAAAACGCATGTGGTCCCTATTACATATTGCTTGGAACTATACCGTTTTTTAAAAATAAATTTACTGAAACCACACAATTTTATAAATAAAATACCCCAGTCGCAGCATCCTGCATAACATAGCGAATTTCCATTTACAAAAGTACGTTTTTCTCGGAAACTAGTTGATATAGAGTAATTGTAAACAAAAAAAAACCATTTTTATGTGAATTTTCCGCCTCATTCCGCCAAATTTTTTTCACGAAAAATGTCCAAAACACCGTAAACGTTTTCACAAAATTTCTTAAAAATACGATGTTTCGTTCTTGAGTTATCGTGCGGACACTTAGTAAACAAATAATATAAATGTGTCCGCACGATAATTCAAGAACGAAATATCTTATTTTTAAGAAATTTCGTGAAAACATTTACGGTGTTTTGGACATTTTTCGTGAAAAAAATTTGGCGGAATGAGGCGGAAAATTCACATAAAAATGGTTTTTTTTATTTACAATATCCACAAATCGCTTGTGGACTTTCAATTATATTTCGCTTGTAGACACTCAATACCGAAGATGAAAGGAAAAATTCGACTTCCGTGATGGGGCTCCACTGCTCACGGCGTTTTTAGGATTTCGGAGCCCTAGCAAGCTTCGAAATACCTTATAATATTGCGTTTTCTGTCACAGACATGCGCATTTGTATTTGACTAAGACGCCCACATTTTTTCTGAATTGAGGGACTGTTTTTTCAATACAAATTTACAAATTTAAAGGCAAAACTTAAAAAAATTACAAATTATTCAATAACTGCACAAACTGTCATCAATTTATTCAAATTAGTTCGGTTTTTCTGTTATTTTATAGCAATTATTTTTTATTATTATTAACAAAATAAAAAAAAATATATGGCACCAATGCACAACCAATGTTTGCTTGTGATATCGAATTAACAACGGAATTGCAATAAAAAATGCGTTTTTCTCTTTCTTTTTCTATTTTATAGAAGCATGTACATATTTATCTTTTTCTTTCGCTGTTTTTTCTTAAAATTATTAATAATGGGTCAGATTCTAAAAATTGTTATCTTTGTCTAATAACTTATTTTAATACAGGTAGAGCCATCTTTACATATTTGTGATAATTATGCAGCAAACTATGTATGTATGTACCAAAATGTCATTTTATCATTTACAATTTCAAAAGTAAATAATGTTAAGGTGTGGAAGTGGCAAAAATTATTTTCTGGTGTTTATAATTAATTTGGGTTTTAGTTATTTATTAAATAATATTTTTGTCAAACAAATATAATTATTTTGAACATTAAAATATTGAACATTTAAATTAAATCTTGAAAAGGCGCCAGATTTTGTACTTTTAATTGTAAATAATTTGTGGTGTAGGTAAATTAAATTATTTTAAATGGAAAGTGGTTTTAGCTTATTGCACTATTTAACAATCCAAAAAAACATAAAATCCATTTAAATTTGTGAAAATTCCGGATTTTTTGAAAATTTTATAAGATTGTGAAATCAGATTTCGAAAAGTTAATTGAAATATAACTTAAAAGACTCTGTTATTGACCATGGCCCAGTTTCCGACCTTTTTAACTTTTTTATAAATTAATAAAAAAAACTATATTTTAAATAAGAAAAAAAATAAATTCTTAATTTAAAGTAATTTATTCTGTGCCTAATAAATAGCATTTGAGTGTACTAATTGGGAGTTCCATCATAGTAGGTTATGATCATCTACGCGTTAGTCAATTTAACTTGAGGCTGTGCGGTGCTCATGACCATCAACGTTTTAAGTAAATGCAAAAATATTTTATCTCGAATTCTTCCTACTGTACCGTAAGGTTGCGTGACTTTGGTCCATTTTTGAACTTTGCGCTGTTATAAGTTTTACACCAAATGATATTAATTTTTGTTTCTAATTACGTTTTATGGGTCTGTATTAGTACTTTTAACTTTGAAATGGAGAAGAAGCTAAACACATTCTAACTATTTTTTTTTTTAAATAAGGGTGGCCAAAGTCAGACGACGAAGTTGGGTTACTTTGGCCACATGTTCCTTTTTTTTGGAACACACAAAGACACGCCAGAGCATGGGTTACTTTGACCAGGGATTTAATAGCCAAGTATGTTTGAAATATTTTTTAAGTTTTTTTTTTTTTTTTTTTATTTTAATAAAAATATGATAAAAATACTTCTTTTTTATGTTTTATTATGTCAAGCTTTTTGAAGGCAAAAATTGCAGGTTTTTCGTAAATTTTTCTATTTAAACTTTTTCAGGTACTAAAAATCAAATTGTTTTATGTATATAATTTTTTTAGAATCCAATATAATCTATAGAATCAGTAAAAAATACTATTCCGTACGTAAGTATTATTATAACGTAATCGTGCATAAATAAAGCAAATATTGAAAAATAGCTAGTCACCCATGGTGGCCAAAGTCATCCAATTTTGCGGTACTACGAAATCCTGCCTTGGTGCGTGTCTAACACGCACTGGACTACTTTTTCTTTTTTTACAATTACTCTATATCAACTAGTTTCCGAGAAAAACGTACTTTTGTAAATGAAAGTTCGCTATGTTATGCAGGATGCTGCGACAGGGGTATTTCGTATTATTATCTCTATTCACTCGTCTTTCCCTGATTCAGCCCAGTTTACGGTACATAAACAAACTCGTTCCGTATCTAGGCACTATATGTACCTTATGACGTATAATAGTAATTAATAAGTGAACTTTACACAAAAATCCACCAAACAAACACTAGATAGTAATTGATACATTAATTAACAAAATATTGTATTGGCTGGATGTTTCATCATAATTTCCGTTTATAAAAATTAGTTTTTCTTGGAAGCTAGTTGACATACAATAATAGTTTTAAGACCTATTTTATGTGATTTTTTCCTCCTCTTTCCAATGGTGTAAAAAAGTTTCGCAAAAAATTTTGAATAAGTGGAAATTTTGGCAAAAAACTAATTTTTTGCAAGAACAAAAACCATGTTCCAGGCATTGGACGTGTCTGGCTAACGAACTTGTCCAACGGTTTGGGACTTCAAACATTTTCACCAAATTTCGTAAACCTAAGACATTTTGTTCGAGAGTTATCGTGCGGTTTCTAGGGACCTCAAAACAAATTTCTGTCATAACGCGTCCCGGATCATGACAGTGGCTGCAATAGCCGATCTTTCGATCCGAAAATTCGCTAAAATTAAATTAATTGTCTAAGATTTCTTTAAAAAAACTACACTACATTAACAATATTATTTAAACTACATCTAACGTCATACGTCCTTTGTCCTTCGTCTTTACATCAACAACTATGACAGCTAGGATATATGCATATGTACTAATTTTTAGCAAATTACAAAACCAATTTTTTGCAAGAACAAAAACCATGTTCCTGGCATCAGACGTGTCTGGCTAACGAACCTGTCCAACGGTTTGGGGCTTCCAACATTTTCACCAAATTTCGTAAACCTAGGACATTTCGTTCGAGAGTTATCATGTGGGCATATATATATATATATATATATATATATATATATATATATATATATATATATTATATATATATATATACATATAAATTTTTGAAAATATTATTTTCGGTTTCTAGGGACCTCAAAACAAATTTCTGCCATGGTCCCGGGTTCAAGTCGCGTCATGACAGTGGCTGTAATAGCTGAATTCCATTCTGGAAATTCGCTAAAAGTACGTTTGTGTAGACATATGGATGGTATAATTATGCGTGTATAAGGGCGCATTCCTATGTGCAAGACGTACGAATAAGTGTTTGTAATTGTTTCTAAGCACATGTGTATATAAAAGCGTAAACGAGTATATATGCACACATATGTATGCACAAATGCGTTTGTTTATGTATGGATGTAGCCAAGTGTGTATATGTACAGAGATGCATGCATATGCTTAGACTTGCACAAGGAAAAGTAATTAAGTGTATTTAACTAAAAGTTATTGAACCGCCACTGACTACCTGCTGGTGGGGATGACCCTAAGGAGTTAACATCTCCCCTCCAATCACTTCCCCTCAAGTGGCTACTAACGGACCCGCTACTAACGGAACCCTAAATGTATACATATTGTGTCGAATATGTACTTAGAATGTGACTAACTTCACACTTTATACGAGAAAACTATCACAATCTAAGTAAGATAGTTTTTCTCGGAAACTAGTTGACATAGAAAAAAAGTTTAAAGACCTTTTTTTATGTAATTTTTTCTCCTCTTTTAAATGGTGTAAAAAAATTTCGCAAAAATTTTTGACTAAGTGGAAATTTTGGCAAAAAACTAATTTTTTGCAAGAACAAAAGCCATGTTCCTGGCATCCGACATGTCTGGCTGAAGAACTCATCCAAGATTTTTAGATTTCCAACGTTGTCACCAAATTTCGTAAAGCTAGCGGTTTTTCCTGAAGAGCTATCGTGCTGATACATATATACATACATACATACGTACATACATACATACATATATAAATATATATATATATATATATATATATATATATATATATATATATATATATATATATATATATATATATATATATATATATATATAAATTTTAGTGAATATTATTTTTGGGTTCTAGGGGCCTCAAAACAAATTTCTGCCATAGCGCCGGGCTTAAGTCGTGTTACGGATAACACCGTAATAGCTGAATTTCCAGAATTCTTTCTGGAAATTCGCTAAAAGAGAGTTAAATTGTTACGCATGGTAATTAGAATGTTAATTTTTATTTATCTGCAGAATTATTTTTTTTGGCGGGACGAAAATTTGTCGCGAAAATTATCCTTCGTCACGACTGCCAAATATTGCTATAAATTTAAAAAGAAAAAAGGTCAAAGGGTCATGTTTTATCGTAAAATGGAACGCCAAAGACCATAGAACAGACAGCGAAAGTCAAATCAACTGATTGACATAGAGAGCTTGTTATTTTTTTAGATCAAGCAAGAAAACCAGCTGCGTGTGTTTATTGAGTGTATCCTTTGTCACGACTTTTTCTGGTATGTATTTAACGAATTTCAAAACGTTTTTACGTAAATATTATTTGTAAAAATGTAAGCTTTACGATAAACTCAAGTTTTCGAACTAAATGATCGCTGTTCACGATTAATAACGATTTTGTTGGAAAATTGTCTCCTTCGTGACGGATGTATCCTTCGTCACGGTAGAATGTGACGATTGGAAACATGAAAGTGGTGAAGGATACAATAATAAAATAAGTATATATTTATTATATCAGTGTTTGTTTGTATATCAACTAAATTTTTTAGTTAGTTAAAAGTTGATTATTTTGATCAACTCCCTAACCAATTTCTTTTAATATCATAAAACACAAAAGAACCCTTCAATTTTTCGCAAATCAGACAAAAAAAACCAACTTTTTTCTTAAAATTTTTTTTAATTGGTATTAGGAGAACATAATATAAATATTATTTAAATAATAATTTTAATTTTATTATTTAAATTTAATTCAAACATTTTTTTCTGTCTGGATTCAGTAATCCGCAAAAAATATTGGTTTTAATATGAAACCGAGCTGCTGGTCTGCAGAAACCGAATCTATAATAATGTTCCTACATTCTAGTCGCATGAAATCTACGAAATGGCTCTGTCAATTTTTTTTTCTGGTTGGGACCTAAAAAGTAGAACCACCCATGTTATAATAATTGTTATATAGTATTTTCCAAATTACTTGTCAACTTATTATTTATAGTTATTTATTATCATAATTTTTAATTAATATTATGTCGTTATTTTGAAATTATGAAAATTATTATTTTACTTGACACGATGAAAACAATATAAGTTTAGAATTTGTTTCATTTAGAATTTGAGCAAAAAAAAATTTTTTAGTGATTTTTGAAGGGCTGTATTTACGTGGAAAATGGTCGTATCGAGATGTTAAAAAAAGTATTTTGAAGCTCCAAGACTCTAGTTTTCAGATCTTTCGTCCAAAAATTTTTAGGAGTGGCAGTTATCGAACAATTATAAGGAATAACACAAAAAAAGTTTTCGCTAATCTTTTTCTCTTTTTTTTGGTCTAAGGGCTCGAAAAATTTTTTTACAGTAAAACCATAGTATTGACATGATAGCCTGTTTATTCAGCTTCAAATTCCTTTTCAAAATTTTTTTCTGCGTTGATTGGTTCCGGAGGTATCCAACATTGTATGGAAAAGGATCCTTTTTGCTTTAACCATCGATAACTGAGTAACCAGTGATTGGACAGAAAATTGAAGGGCAGTTTTGGAATATGGAATAAATTCCCTACAAGGCTATGCCGCGTACTTGAGGAAAAACAATTTTTTAATCCTTAATTTTAATCTGAAACATATGAAAAGAAGGGACTTCTTTCCTTGTTGCGAAAAATCGTCCGCATCCCTGTGAATATTGATGGGGATTTTTTTGGAAAGAAAAAATATCTTCAAAAAGACCTCCCAGTTTACTATTTAAGGTTCTTTTTTAATATTTAAAAATAAAACACAAAGGCAGTTGACGGAGAAGCATGGGTAGGAACGCCCTCGTACGAATTGTGTTGGCTTTTTTTCTGCTAACTGCTATCGGCACCAAATTGAAATTTACTGCGATTCAGCCCTTAAAAACTTAAAACCTTTTTTTAAAGCCCTTTTTTTATTAGCCGGACACTCATTATCAGTTTTGAAACCACCAAAATGACAAATCGCTTGTAGACTTTCAATCGCATTTCGCTTGTAGACATTCAATACCGAAGATGAAGGGAAAAATTCGATTTCCGTGATGGGGCCCCGCTGCTCACCGCGTATTTTTTTTTTTTAGGCACAAAACAGAATTGTCTTCATCACTTCAATGCACTTAACATACCTACATATCAATGGGTATATAATTTTTTATTACTCATGCAGGGAAAGTACTAACCTGGCGCACACATTATAGTACGAAAAATAGCTGTTTGCCCACTGCACTCTTCCCGCATGGCTTAAGCGTATTTCAATTGCTGTTTTCCGTGCGGCAAGTTTACTTCCCACCCGCAAATTGACAATAGCTGTGTTTTGGTAGCCTGCACTAGTGTATGTCAATTGAAATGAGTGTAAGGCCATAAGTGTAAGCAGTGTAAACAGTGCCACAGTTGGTAACAAACGAGTTTAAACTGAACGGAGTGACATACAAAACTGCTGAAATTTCATTTAATAATAGATTCTTAATTAATCACATTTATAATAAATATCTTACTTTTATACTATAATAATGGATAATTTGGCGGAAATCATAGTAATTGCTGAAGAAGGTATTCAATTTAAATTTATAGGTACGCCAGAATACATTGAAAGAATAGGAAATGGTAAGAAAAAATAATGTACAATTTGTTTTAAAATTGTTTTTATTTATACTTATTTATTTATTAGATGACGAATTTTGTTGGAGCAACAGAAAAACAACAGATACAAATTAGAAAAGATAGTTAATTTGCTTATAATCTGGTTGTTAATAATTTTGATTTAAATTGTAATCAGGAACCTGAAGAAGGAATTTTGACTACGGCAGACGATAGCTTCATTTTAAATCTTGAACCAGATAAAAATAAAATTACAACATGGAACGATTCCGCCACAAAGTTATTAATTAATTTATACAATGAATTACAACCAAAAGTGGGTAAAAGTTTTAATTTAAAAACAAAACAAAAATTATGGGAAATCATCAAATTAAAAATGGCTGAACATTAGTACAATTTTACTACGTTACAAATAGAAAATAGGTGGAAAACATTGGAACAAGCATTTAAAAAAAAAAAAAACTGAAAATAATAAGAAAACTGGACGTAGTAACATAAGATGCTCGTATGAAAAGTAAATATGTCCTCCTGATAAGAATGTCGCTCTTTATAAATTCATTTTTTCGTAAGGCAACTTCAAGAATGTCTTATAAAAAAAACCTCCATCATACCCGAATATTTATTAAATGCAAACGATAGCGGAAAGGACAGAGAGGACACATTGACGGAATGTGGAATATCAGAAAGTGATCCAGCAGAATTCTCTAATAATCCCAGTCTGTTAAGTCCAATTCCCTCCACTTCAAAATCAACTCCGTTAAAACCATCCACTTCTAAGAATGAAAAAAAAACTTTGTCTGTAAAGAGTTAAAAGAATTACGAATTTTAAAAGAAAAATATTATGAAGATAAAAAACAGTTGAAAATAAGGAAGCGTATGAAAAAAGGACGGAGCAAATTACAAAAAGAAAAGAATTAATGGAAAAAATATTAGAACAGTTAAAAAATAATAAATAAAGAATTATGAATTTAGATATTATTGTTCAAATAAATTACAAATTTTAACTACTATTATATTTTATATACACTCAGATAACTATATAACATATATGTACAAAAAAGATTCATTTTTAACAGCAGATAAGTAGTTATAATAATTAATGAAATTAATAGTGATGATAGTGATAACTCAGAAATCGACCAAGAAAACAGTAGTGATAGCAGTGTTGAAGAATTGCAGTTTCTAATTAAAGAGAATGTATTTTCCTGAAAATGTAATTTATTTTCCTGAAAGAAGCAAAACTTAAGGAAACATCTGATGGCATATCTCATCCCTTAAAGGTTTTTCATTTTCTTCACTACCAGTTTGGTTATTATCTACATTATCAAAATTTTCTTCCATAATATCAAAATCAAACAGTTCGTGATCTTCATCAATATTTGCTAAATTATGAAGAACGCAACATGTCCTTATGAAATGACATAGCGTTTTCATATTTCGTAATTTACAATAATATAATTGACGAAATCTTTGTTTCAAAATTCCGAAACAGTGTTCTATGTTAACACGACAGCTACTCAATGTCTTATTGTACTGTTTGATCCTGGCCAACCAATGAATACATCAATAAATTTTTTATTGTCATTACAAGTTCCTTGTAGAGACAGGCTCACTACACCTTTTCCATCGATATAATCATCCGGATTGATCTTCGGCTTATATGTGTCGTATCTATTCACCCTGAAACATAATATGAGTAATACTCTTTGTACATACAAAAGTTACCCTCCCTTACTAACTTTTAAGTAATATTTTAAAATAATGTTAATTACTTTATGGGAATCTTTTCTTTCTTAAATAATAGTCTGCTGTTATGTCCTGCCGATTTTCATCTGGCCAACAAATTACTGTAATAGAAATTTTTAAAAAAATGCAAAAGTGAAATGTCAAAACCAAGCTAACTATGAACTTATCGAATTTACACTCACTACACTAGTTGCTCTTTTTCAAACCCTCGTGTAATTCGTGCAGTATAAATTACACTACACTAGCATACCAAACAGTTGTTTTTATCTACACTAAATAATGCCAAACGCATTTTCACTACAAAATGCAATAAAGTGTACACTAGTGCAAGCTACCAAACACACCTAATAAAACACACAAAATTTTATCAAAACACGCAAAGCCACCTCTTGATTTTTCATTTAATAAATATTTCATAATTATTTCTATAGAAACCACCAACAAAATAATTTAATCAATATTTAATTCAGAAAAAAGACAAATACTCAAAAATCTTATTTTAAAAAGTAATAAAAATAATAATAATAATAATAGAAAATAATATGTCAAATTCCTAATAAAAAATAGTATCTGCAACTTGTGCGGGATTGTCGATTGCCCACTCGAGTAAATCTCTACGTTCGTGCGCTCAACTTCGCTCTCGTGGGCAATCGACAGTTTCCCGCACTTATTGCCCAATATACTATTTTTTGTATTTTGCTAATTTACTAAATTGATTTATTTTCTGGAAAAGCATGCGTTTTCTACACTAGCGGAAAAAATTAAAGAGTTAAAAAGAAAAATTCCAAATTTTTAGCGATTTTTTGAATCTTCGTGAAAAATGGTCGTATCGGAGTCATAAGCTAAGCAATTTAAAGCTGGAAGTTTTTAGTTTTGAGATCTTACAATAAAACAATTTTCAAAGAAACGTCTATCGCTCAATCCTAATAAATATACAAAAAAAAATTTTTCGAAATATTTTCGGTTTCTTTTTTTGGTCCACGGACTTGGACAAAATTTTTTCGATATAACCACCATATGGACCGGATAACTTGTTCATTCAGCTTTAATTTGATTTTTTATAGACCTTTATACGACCACTTCTTGCTGAGATATCGGACTTTGAGTGGAAAAGGATCATTTCGTCTTTGACCATCGATATCTCAGTAACCAATGATCACACAGAAAATTGAAGATGGGTTTTAAAAACTCCAATAAATTCTTTATAAGGATTAGCCATTGTTTTTTCGGAAAAAATTTTTTGCACACTCTACATGAGTTTGAAAAAAAGAAAAAAAGAGCTTTTGGTGGCTGTTTGGAAAATCAAGCGCTGAATTAAAAAGGATCATTTTTTTGCTCTTAAACTTTCATAGTCTTTAATGAAATGAAAAAAAATTTTCTCAGCTTTTTTCGCACTTTTATCAATAACAGTATTTAAATTTATAAAAAAATAAAAAATTTCTTAAAAAATTTCCAAAAAAAAAAAAATTCTAAAATATTTCAAGAAAATTTTTGAAATTTTTTTTCAAAAAATTCTTAAAAATTTTGTATAAATTTAAATACTGTTATTGATAAAAATGAGAAAAAAGCTGAGAAAATTTTTGGTTTTCATTTCGTTAAAGACTATGAAAGTTTAAGAGCAAAAAATGTTCCTTTAATTTTTTCAAAAATTCAATCGAATGAAACAAAAAAACCGCCGATGCATTAAATTGAAACTCGGTGGGGTTTTTGTGGGTATATTTAGTTGTAAAAGGCACACTTAACATTAATGGTTTGCTCGATGTTTTTAATTCAGCGCTTGATTTTCCAAAAAGCCACCAAAAGCTCTTTTTTTCTTGATTTTTTAAATTCATGCAAAAAAATTTTCTTCCGAAAAAACAATGGCCAATCATTATAGAGAATTTATTCGAGTTTCTAAATCCCATCTTCAGTTTTCTGTGTGATAATTAGTTGCTGAGATATCGATGGTCAAAGACGAAATGGTCCTTTTCCATTCAAAGTCCGATATCTCAGTGACAAGTGGTCGTATAAAGGTCTAAAATAAAGCAAATTAAAGCTGAATGAACAAGTTATCCGGTCCATATGGTGGTTACGTCGAAAAAATTTTTTACAAGTCCGTGGACCAAAAAAAGAAACCGAAAAACTTACGAATTTTTTTTTCAGTGTATTTATTAGGATTGAGCGATACAGGTTACTTTGAAAATTGTTTTGTGGTAAGATCTCAAAACTAGAAACTTCCAGCTTTAGATTGCTTTGCTTACGATTCCGATAGGACCATTTTTCACGAAGATGCAGCCATTCGAAAAATCGCTAAAAATTTGGAATTTTTTTTTATCCTTTAATTTTTCCCGCTAATGTATTTACCACTATAGTAATGGCTTTGATAAATTTCATTTAGACATGGGATGATTCTCCATTGTCTGTCCTCTATTCTCTATTCTCTATTCTCGTTGAAGATATGAAGATACGAAATTTTTTCTATTAGAAATTGTTTTTTAATTCTTGTACAATAAAGAGTACCATCAAGCTATTAGCATCCTGATATTTATATCTTTTTATACAGGATATTACACAACGATACTATACACAACTGAAACTTCGCTGTACTTTATCATTGGAGCACATACATGTTCAGAATATATATCAGCTAAGCACTGTTAAAATCGGCAAGCGGTTAGTTCAAGCCCCCAAGCGGTGAAGGTGCCCGACTTCGAACAAGAAGGACCTTAATTTGATTCCGAGCACCGGCGGAAACTTATACATTTTTTATTTTAAAATGCTCTTTTCTCCACTGTTCTTTAATATATTGGTGGAATGCTCGAAAAGATACCAGAGCTTTCTAGATGACAACGATATAATAACATAACAACCTTCGTTACTCAAAAGTCAACTATAACAGGAGAACTGACAGCCCGTACAAAAACAATTATCAGAAGTTAGTTGTGAACAACAATCAAAACAGTTATAAAAAGTCTATCATTAGTGAGTACAAGAGTCAGAAAAATGAATCCTGCCAGTGAAGTTGCGGAGAGAGGAAGTAGTGTTGAAGAAGCGTTTTGAAAAACCAACAAGTGGACAGGCTACAGTGAACAGTCTACTGTGGTAAAGCCAGTGGCAAAACCGTCAGAAACGATTGTCGTCAAAAGACGTGGATGCCGGACACTATCAAGGTATATGAAATTATTATCATTGCTAGTTTCGAAAACAGACTATTTCTTGTTAATAAAAATAACTTGTTGACCAATCTTACTGGGTTTTATTTCTTTGGAAAACGTTAAGTACTCCAGTCAGTTGGAACCAGAATACTATAACTAGAGAAAAAAGGAATACAGTGGATATGGAACATAACTGTTACTTTATTATGTTTAATATGGGATTTTCGTCAGAAAATAAACAAAAGATTATGTACCTATTTAAAAATTTCCAAAGATTCCAATCAAAATTCTTGATATTTTCGCGATTTTTCCTGACTTCTTCCGGTTTTCCGAGTTTTCCAGAAAGTGGCCATCATAATTGATTATGATGTTTTGTGTTGCACATAGAACATAATTTTTCGAACACAGAATATTTTTTGTTTACCTAACAACATGGTCCCGAAATAACATATTCAGCAACATCATTCCTAAAAAAACATATCCTAGATCAAAAAATTCTCCAATAACGGCATGCTAAGCAAAAATATCCCTCGACAAGTAAAAATAATTTCAGTCAGCAATATTTAATAGGCGAATTTTTTTAAGGATTTATATTTCTGTAAAGCCGGACTATGTTTGCTTCCGTCTGAATACCGCCAATGGAATTAGTCGTCCTAACCTTAACATATACCGTATTCAAACCACAGTTATGTTACCTGTTAAATATGTTAGCCTCCAGTGGAATTTCTGCGGCGCATGTTCTCCGTGTATCCTAAAATAGTTGTTTTTCAGACAAAATTGGTAGTTAGTCGAAAATATCTAGCGAACAATAGTTTTTCAGACTAAAGTTGTTTTTCAGACAAAATTGGTAGTTAGTCGAAAATATCTAGCGAACAATAGTCAACTAATCGACTAAATTTTTAGTCAAATTCATGAATAGGGTAACCTTTTAGTAACTCTTTCAAAAACGATGTTTTCTTGTGAATTTAATTATTGACTTTTAACATATACTTTCTAAGGAAAAGAAAGATATGACGTATCACAATGTGTTTATCGCATAAAAGTGAAAAATTATACAAACAGGTATTTTTTTAGTGTTAATATTTTGAAGTTCAATAAATAATACAAAAAAATTAATAAGTTAGCCGTTTTTAATCATTTAAAAAATTTAATCATTTTAGTCCTTTAGTCGAAGGTAAAATAGTCGACTAAAAAATGACTAAATGTAAACAAAATTAGTCGATTAAACCGATTAATCGATTAATTATCCGGCATCACTAATTCAAACCCTAGTTACTAATATACTACAATACCTACTACATATTAAACGTATTACCTATCGGTAGACCTAACGTATTCTCCGGTCAATCTTTGGTATTGACTGAAAACTTTTTTTGAGACTCTTTTTGAATTATTTTCAGGGAATATTTTTGTCGAGATCAAGAGACAAAATCGGGAAAATTTTCCTGGTCGAATATAATTGATGGGATGAATAACGTCGGGCACCTCGCTATATATCGCGTTCATTAGACGTTCTAATTTTATTATATCGGTATTGAATATCTAAGAATCGGATTATAAACCCTACCTTTATTTATTTATTTTAAAAATTTAAAAAAATTGTGGATATAAATGTTTGTGATATATTACCTCTCTAGTGCAAACGTTCAGCGCCACTTGTATACGGTAACTATGTTTATATTTAAGCCGATTTGTCGGTTCGATATAATTACAGTAGAATTGTCCCAAATATTTGATACAATACCTATATGTAAATCACAAACAATTAATTTTGAACGTAAAGTATGCTTTTCGCTGTACTTATATTTCATTCATACTGTATTGAAAGTCCCTACACATTTATTATCCCTATTGAACCTATTTGTTTATTTATTTATTTACTTTTTTTGTTTTTCATTAGTAAATAACCTAACTTTAACTATATTTACGAAATGCAAGTATCTACTAGTTTGATAAATAACTTACAAAATCACCGAAAGTTTAAACAAAATTTGAAACAATAAATTCTAATCATTTTCGAGTTAATTTCAACAGTGTTAAATCTTAAACGATTAAATCTCGACGAGGTAAATAAATTTATATTAAAATCTTTTAAATCTCTTGTACGTATAGAATACGAGTAGAATATTTTATAAAAAAAACTGAATTTTTTATTAATTAAAAAGTAACTAAAGGAATTTCTATAATCAAACACTATCTTTTAACTATATTTTAAGTATTTGAAATGTGTTAAATTGGGATGAGTTTATTATAAACGTTGAATCAAGATAAGATTTCTTAAATTTTATTGGTTTTTACACATTTGGTTGAAATTAAAATTACCTAAGAATCAATTAGAAGGGCCTAAGCATTTTATAATTAAAAATGAACATATGTTAGGATTTTAGGAACTAAAATATAACCCCCACTATGAAATTTTGTATAACTTTTTTATTTTATTATTTCCCATATAGCCCCATTATTTCTGTACTATTCAGGAAGCAATGAATAAAATAAATAATTGCCTTAATAAATGGCTTAATAATTGTCTTAATAATTTAACTGTAAAACTATAGATTTAATAAAACTGGAGAACCAGCCTCGATCACAGTATAGAGGAGATTGATGGTATTTAACTATTGCAATGAAAAAAAGAATTTTTTTTAAATAAGCTGTCGTTTGTTAGCTATGACGTATGATGTAGAATCTGACAATATAGTTTTAGGACATATTCGTTCTATTATTACTTAACACCTACTTAGGAGTGGAGTAACTGAGTGATAAGGGTTTGATACATAACTATGTATGGAAAACAATAAAAAAATCTCCAATGAAAATGGCTGTTCCGTTCGAAGGTAACAAAGAATCAAAATATATTTTTAAGGATACATAGAGCTGTTTACTTAGAACTTTTTAAGCTGTTTTAAAATTGTTCCAGACTGAAATTTTTAATTATTATATTTTATAAAGTTTTTCAACAAATTGTTTTCAGTTCCCTTCTAGGTATACAATTTTATTTTTTTTTAGTTATAACTCATCCCCTCGTTGCTGTTTGGAAAAAATCAATTACCAATTAAAAGTATCCCGTATGGAAATAATTGTCTGACATAACTTTGAAAAAAGTCTGACAATTGGAACATTCCCAGATTTTTCTTATTACTGAGTCCCATATTACTAAGTTTAGGTTTATTATAAATAAAACAAGAAAAGTATACTTTTGTCAACTCCTTTATTGGACCAAACGTTAAATTACATTGTTCAAATTGCCGTAAAATTGAAGTACTAAGTACAACGAAATATTTTCTTGTCCAACAGTGAAAAGTGACAACGATCGTGATAAAAATTAAAAATTTTCAAGAAACAAAAAAGTTTTCATTTTTAGCGAATTTTTGAATTGAAAATTAAGCTATTACAACCACTCTCATGGCACGACTTGAGTCTGGAACTATGACAGAAATTCGTTTTTAGATACCTAGAAACCGAAAATGACATTCATTAATATATCTTGCATCAGTTCTTCAGTCAGATACATCCGGTGTTCGGAACATGGATTTTGGGGTATTTTTCGTAAAAACAAATAATTTTTTTGCCAAAATTTCCCCAATTTCAAAAGTTTTTGCCACACTTTTTACACAATTGGAAAGAGGAGAAAGAATCACTTAAAAAAGTTTTTGAATCGTTTTTCTGTCTAAACTGGTCTCCGAAGAAAAGTAATTTTTGTAAACAGAAACTTGCTGTGTTATGCAGCATGCTACGATAGGGGTATTTTAATTTTTATTTCATTTATGAAGATTCTATGGCTTGTACTAAACTAAATATTTCATTTGTATTAAAATTTTTGAATCAATTTTAATAGATTTCTTCGTTTTTTTCACCCGAAATTCTAAATTAGAGATAATTTTTTTTTTAAGGGCGGATGTTATCAAACTTTGAAAGCTCATAAAAAGTAAGATATCAAGTTTAGCATGAAAATTTTTTCGAAATTTTGTCCCATTTTAGCTAAATTAAGAACTAATAATCTTTTAAAAACATTTTTTCCAGAAACATGGATTAGAAAAGTTTTTTCCATTTTCCCACAAATTTGGTTTTTGTGATATGCGCCCTTTAAAAAAACCGATTCAAATATTTAATTCTATTAAGAGAAAGAACTAAGACATAAGTACAATTTTAGAGATAATTTGACACCATGTGTAGCCGCCAAGATATAGTAAGACTCTATGGATATTTATTAAAAAGTTAATCATCTATGAATAACCATTTCATAAATAATTAACAATATTATATAAATTTATTTTTTAAGTATTACTATAAAATAAAATTATCATATAAGAATTTCATAAAATAAAATATTTATATTGTATGAAACTAAATATCTATATTTGAACAGTAATATTTATTGTATTTGTGCACAAGGAAAAAGAAAGAGAGAAAATGTTGAAATTTTTGATTTAAAAGAGACTTTGACCAAACAAACAAACGATTAGTAGCGAGTTCGATAAGGTCGTATTACTCCAGGCGCACACAGGAGATTTTTGTCATCATGACATTTTTGTCACTCCATCTCTATCCATCATCTAATCTGTGCACTAGAGAGCGAGTTAATTTTTTTCAGCTCTTTTAGCGAATTTCCAGAATGGAATTCAGCTATTACAGCCACTGTCATGACGCGACCTGCGTCTGGGACTATGGCAGCAATTTGTTTTGAGGTCCTTAAACCGAAAATAATATTCACTAAAATTTATACATATATATATATATATATATATATATATATATATATATATATATATATATATATATATATATATATAACTCTCGAACGAAGTATCCAATTTTTACGAAACTTGGTGAGAACATTGGAAGTCCTAAACCCTTGGGTGAGTTCGTCAGCCAGACACGTCGGATGCCAGGCACATGTTTTCTGTTCTTGCAAAAAATTAGTTTTTTGCCAAAATTGCCACTTATTCAAAAATTTTTGCCAAATTCTTTTACACCATTTAAAAGAGAAGAAAAAATTACATAAAAAAGGTCTTTACACTTTTTTTCTATGTCAACTAGTTTCCGAGAAAAACTAACTTTTATAAACGGAAATTCGCTATGTTATGCAGGATGCTGCGACAGGGGTATTTTTAACCTACAGATCACGGTGATAAAAGTTACCCGTGGGCGCATGGGCCCGTAAGGTTATGGACGAGTTGGGTGCACAACTTTATCTGAAAATGTCAGTTTCCAAACAGAAAATATTATTCATGAACTTAATGTCTATTCTAAAATATACAAGAATAAAATTGATATAAAATGAAAAAACTATTAAAATATTATGGATATACCATATTTGAATTTGTGGGTATTTAATATTAAAGCTTCCTAAGGATCAAAGTGGATCACACTTATGCAGGGTGGCTCAGAATTATGAGGCGTAATTGCTGGAGTTGATAATTTGTTCAAAAATAATGGTACCTTTTTATATACACTTTTTCCAAAACTCAGTATTAAGGGAGAAAAATACAGGAGTGAAATGTAGAGGGGTAGATAGAAACCGAAAAAAAAATTAGGCGCTTCTGAATAACAGATTCATACGCATTCACAGGCGCTTCGGATTCAAATTTTAAGGGTGCGTATGGGTATTAGGATAATTAAATTTATGTACCAATTCTTGTATTACTTATGATTAGGGCAAGGTTGGTAAGAGGTTGGGGCAGGTGGGGCAATTGCCCGAGCGCCAGGGTCAGAAAAGGGGGCCCACAATCTCGATTAGGGGCCCGGGGAAAGTGAAAAGACATTTGTTTCTGCTCGTCAATTGTAGTTTTGGAAAAAAAAAGTTTGAAAATTTTTTGTTGTTCCGAGGACCCGCCATTTTTCCCACCGGCCCTGGATTGGGAAATAATTTAGGAATAGATACTTGTATTCTAAATAACTCGGAAACGCCATTATTTATTAAAATGTAACAAGTATAATTTTTCTGCGTGTAATTGTCTAGGGAATCATATTGTTAAGAATTTTGTTTAAATAACTGCAAATTAACAATGAGAAGACATGATAACTTACACCGACTACCCAAATGCACCCCTTAATCATAAGTGGGAAAATAGGTGTTAACATAAATTTATTTACCGTAGTGCAAGATACACATCTCTAATTGTATCCCACAAAAACCTTTAACCGGGATGAAATTATCTCATATAATAATCATAATAAAATTATTTCTCTCTCTCTCTCTCATATATATATATATATATATATATATATATATATATATATATATATATATATATATATATATATATATATATATATATATATATATATATATATATATATATATATATATATATATATATATATATTCATAGTAAATAGTTTCTGTTCATCAAATTTCATGGAATTCAGTCCAGTGTTTTCGCTATAATTAATTGATGAGTTTTGTGCCCTACAGAAACTTTAATTGGCGTAATTTATGTGTTGATTCAAAGTAAGCGATGTCTGTGTACCAAATTTCATCGAATTCAGTTTAGCTACTTGGATTATTTAGTGACAAGGTAATTATTTTTGTATCGCCTAGGAACCTAGAACAGAGATACAGGGTTTCCTATATGTTAATCCAGGTCTGTTCTTCATTAGAATCGGTTCAGCCGTTTTGGGGTGATTGAGCAACAAAGATATAATATTATTAAGATTAAGATTGCTATGCCAAATTTGATTCAATAAATTGGTACGGATGTTGTGTAGTGATTAAGTGAATGACCCCGTGGGAACTCTTCATCAGGATAAAATTATAAATTATGTTAATCCAAATCTGATATATCTACTATCTTTACACCAAAATTTTGTTAAAGTCGATTCAGCTAATCTGGATCTATCATTATAATAAATTTATATTTTCTCCTACGAAAATATTCTACCGAGATATAATGAGACCGGTAATTTATAGTCGGGATTCTATGATGCATAACTTTTTATTAAGGGATCTTTTACAAGTGATGTGCTATAAAAAAAAAAAAACACTTTTTTTGAATTTTTTCGGGAGAAAATGTTTATTGTAATGAAAAAAAGCTTTTGTTCATTAAAATACATATATTATAATTAAGTGTATCTTGAATATTTTTTTCTTTTATTTTTGATCAGCCATCTGTGCTTGTGAAGGTCATTTTCGGTTTCTCGAGGCCTCAAAATAAATTTTTGTCATAGTCCTGAGCTTACGTTTTACCATGTGACCCGCTGTAAGAGCTGAACTGCCAGAATGGAAATTCGTTAATAAGTATTAAGCAGGATCATTATCAAATTTTCTCAAAGTAAAATAAAAACATGTAAGAAAAAATCAATATGTAACTACTCTTTTCATTCTCCTTAAAATTGTTATTTTTTCTCTAATGAAATTTTCATAAGAAGTCTTTAATTTGACATTTATATTTTTGAATAATACTTTGAGGTAACCATACTGAGGTAATAATACTTTGAAGTAACCATAATTTATTTTACTTTATTAACTAATATCAATAACGTAATACTTTTGATTTATAAGTTATGAAAATTAATACCAATTAACCGTAATTGTCAATTATAAAGCTAATACGTTTCCACTAGAATACGTATTAAGTATTAGCTATTATTAGAAAACATTATTTAAATATACATACCTAATCTAAAAATATTTTTTTGTCTAAGTAGGTACACACAGTAAACAAGTAACCTTAAATTGGTAAGACAATACGCTTTCAAATAATGTTAAAATACCAAATAAATTTAATTGGATTTAATTTTAACACTTTCTATAACGTATAACACGTTAATTTTTACTAACTAGACGAGCCGATTGATTGGTTCATTTATTTTGTGTCTTGTCTCATACCGAATAACAACGACGAATTTCTTATTTAATTTCAAGAAATAATGAGTAGAGTCACAGACAAAATGACATAGCTATCACTTTCTTTGAAGTTGCAATTCTTAATTAAGTGTTTACAATTATTGCGGTCAAACTGACGCAATGAAGTATTCTTATTGTGAAACATTTATACATTTATAACAAGGCAACTGACAAAAAATACATATATGTATGTGGGAAGATTGTACTACATTCATGCCTAACGCAACGACAGAAATAAAGTGTTTGCTTTTTGTAACTTGCTGTAATTTGACAGTAGCTTTGAGTAGCATTATCAGTTCTTCACATATGTAGCAAAGATGAATTGTACCCAGAATTGGGTAACGGAGTGATTTACGATTATTGTATTTATAAAGAAATACACAAATAAATATAGGCATTTGTTTGGACTAGGCATCTACAATAGATTAACTAAGTGATAGGAGACATCAGACTCACATTAGAAATTAGTCATTTATAAGAAAAGGAAATATATATATAGTTCACACCAATACCTACCTATCTTAATTAGTAGTATATACCTATCAGTAATTCCTTCTTCAGAAAGAGACAATATCATAAATATTCTTTCTCTATTCAAATGTTCAGTCAAGTACGCAACAATTAATAATAATAATAATAACGACAATATTTTTGTTTGCGTAATATCCTTAGGATGTTAAAAAAGGCAAGAAAATACAAACAGTTCTTTACCTTTGTCGCTGCACTTTTATATATCTAAAAATAATTCGAATAGATATGGCTTACTTAATTCTTAGCAAGGCTTCCTTGAGAGTTTCTTAAAAAACTTTGGAAAAAATTTTTTAATTCCACCAACTATCAAAATTCCTCCAAATTGTATAAAACTTCGCTAACAAAAAACATATCCGCTCGGAGCTTGCTAAAAATAGTGATTGTTTCAGTAGCACTTTTCATTATTCTACCGTATTTAATAAATATTAAAAAACAAATGCCGTGAGCCGAATCATAGGAGTCGAATTTTCCTCTTACCTTTCGAAATTTTTAAGATATCTAAATGTCATTGAAAATGTTTTTATCATGAACATCTAAATCGTGTATTCTTTGGCTTTACAATAATCTCTTTGGAGGGGAGGGAGGCTGTTGGATCCAAGTTTTGTAATGTAATATTAGAAGGATTAGATTCGCCAAAATGTGATTCAGTTTGATGAAGAGGGAGGGGGATTAAAAATCGCCAAATTTTGCATAAAATCATTTATGGATGGGGTCTTTGAACATAAAATCTAAAATGCAAACTTGATATAATTAAAACCAATTGAAAATAGTAATATTTTCTATTACATCGGGCGACAAACATTATCTTTATTAATTAATTGTTGTGAGCGTTACTTTGTGGAAATTCATTTTAAATAAATGAAACAACTTATTTTGCATAAATCCCAGTATATCTTTATATTATCTTTATATTTATCTTTATATAATTATTATCTTTATTAGTATGATAAATGGAGATTCTATTCCTTTTTGATTTTACGATTCACAGGGTTTTATAATAATTTTTTTATAATAAAATTAAAATTTACTTGAGTTCCTTTACCCTTAATTAAATGAATTATATTGTAATTTTTTTTAAAATTAATATAATCAAGCACCAATTAAAATATTACAATAATTTCCATATTATGACTGTACACAACATAATTTCTGTATGACTTATTAATTAGCCAATATACCTATTATAGCAAATTCAAGCACATTAAACATTTATATGTACACTACCAGTCAGAAGCTTGGATACACTTACATATTTGACGCTCAGAGTTATGTCATATGGTGTAAAAAACCAGTGTTTTACATTTTTATGTAAAAAATTTGTAAAATATGTAAAAAACTGTAAAAAACCATAAAAAAATTATAGAAAATTGTAAAAAATGTAAAATACTTTAATCATTTGTCATTTCACTGAGAAACAATTTATTTTGACTGTTATTACTTGTTTATAAGTTGACATGAAAAAACGTCTAAACAAAATGTCTACACAAAAATGATTTTCTGCTTTGGCAGATCAAAAAAACTATTACATGATGACTACATGTTTATTTCTCTTTAAATTATTACATAATAACAATAAAATCACTGATGATAGTGATGATGAAGATGATTATATTGCCTTTAATAAAATTTAACTGAATAAATAAAAATCTTTTTAATGTTGAATTCTTAAATAAACTTTTCTATAAAAACTATCCTTTCTTTTCCCTGTTTGTACCCATTTATATTTTTAATTTTCAAATTACTTAATTATTAACTTTTACTTTGCAAATATAGCAAATACTCGAATAGCAAATATGGAATACTATCAATAACGCTTCCATCTATTAAATTTAAAAAAATTAGTTTTTTACATTTTTTACAGTTTTTTTTATCAAAGCAAGTATGTGTAGATTACAAAGTTTTTTACATTTAAAAAACTGTGTAATTTACTCGAAGTAAATTACACGCACAACTCTGTAATGACGCTATACTAATTTTAATCTGAAATACTGTCCAAAAAAATAATTCTTTCTGACTACCATTTAAAACTTAAGTGTTAGTTTACATAACACGTGGAAGGAAACCAGGTATAATGTCGGACTACCGATACTTTATACACAGTACGCTGTACTGCGTCCATTGACTGTACGCTCGAAACAATTATATGCTCGGCTTACGTGCCGTAAAAGTTTATTTATTGTATCGCACGTCTGTCACATGGTGACCGGCGACATGAAATCTTAACAAACAAATTAATCTGTTTAGTTGGCCTAAGCAGAGCCGTGGAGAGAAATGGCGCGTTCCGGGAATAAACCGCATTTTTTAAAAATTTCCTCCCCAAAAATAATTGGTCCGCAAAAACAACTCTTAACTTTACTCCCGCGCCCTCTACGGGCCCCCTTCTCAAGTCTGGACTCCCGAGTTGTAACTCCGGCTACCCCACCCTCTCGTCGGGCCTGAGCTTAGGTTTAATTTAGCAGTAAAATAAATAAAAACTGATCAGGAAAAAGGCTAATTTAGCAACAATATTTGAGCAGCAGAATAAATACAGTCAGCTACGGAACGCATACGTCAGCTTTTAATGTATACGGGCTGTACTGGCGACGTCGTTCGCGCGACGCAATGTTATCAAATCAATGAGAAGTATACAAGTGTAATAATTATACAGAACTTGCATAGAACAATAGTTTTTGCGTAATGCGTGCATAAGGTTTTTGTATTTTCCCGTGGAAATGGAACATTTTGCCAGAGTAAAAAGTATGTTAGATGTTACATCATACCAAATTTCATCAAAATCCGTCCAGTAGTATGCATGAACAGACAGGTAGACAGACAAAAATTTTAAAAATGGCTATTTTGGTATCTACGTCGATAACGGTTTACAGTAGCAGTACAATTCGGATCTAGAGATATTAGGAGGGGGGGGGGGCAAAATTTCATGTTGGCGCTCCCGCAACAAAAAAAATTTCTTTCCTGGAAAAGGAAGTTGTTACGTTTTTTTGAACGAAGGAAACCTAAACTTTTAACCCTTCCCATTGTTATGGAAATATAGGTCAAATGATCGAACAACCAATTTTGTAAATCACTTTATTGCGCAAAATTTTACAATTTCACTTTGTTAAAATATTGAATGCGTCCATTAATTTCTGTATCGAGCTTGTTTCACCACATTTGTACCTAAAAAAAAAAAAAAAAGTAAATAATAAAAACAGGAAAGAAATTTACGAACATTGTATTGATTTTCATTGTAAATTAAAATCACTGTGATAAGAAAATATTGTAACTAACACGATTATAAATTTATTAAAATTAAAGAAATTAAAATCAAAATTAATTAAAGTTATAGTAAAAAAAAAATAGGTTAAAACGTTGACAACTAAAATTGTAAACAAGTACGATGACAGCTAGACGGAAATGTCAACAGAGACCCTAAAAATCAGTTTTATAACGAGTGCGCAGACGCGGAAGCACAGAAAGTGATAGAAATAAACCGCGAGGTGAAGTGGGGACCAAAACGTGGTAGTTTTTTGTTGATCGGTTGGAGCTCGAACGAGCGGGACGTGGCGCTCACGGGTTCATGCTCCTGGCTCGGATTCGTTTTTGGTAACCGAAAGGATGAATACGTCGTAAGAAGAAGTCACTTCTATACCCGCGAAGGTCAAGCCTTTGTGCGTATGAGTATACCGTTATTGGGATAATGGAGCTACCGTTTTTATACTTAAAGTCAAGTATGTAAAGGAAATTGTTGCACTTATCTGTAAAATACTGCTCCAACAAGTTTCTGGATTTTTTTCTTCGGAACCCTTCGTGTATAATTGCTCGACATTTGAGGTTAGAATTACTGCCCACGTGGTGGAATATTTTTGGCTGGCGCCGCTTATTTTGTGGAAGTTGGTCCCAATTGTGTATTGGAGTGCAGACGCTGCCGACCGTAGAATTTCCACGCTATGGTGTTCGTCTGAAAATAGAATGTATTAGTGGACTATGCGAAATTGACACCTTGTAGTGTTCATCCTGTGATTAAAGTGAGTACTTTGTTAACTGAGTTTTGTTGTAAACGATAAAATTTAAAAGAAATAATATAAACGATTCAGTGCTAGTAAAATTTTTCTCGTTAGATTTTTTGTAGTTTATTAAGTACGTTAGATCTAGTCATGTTGTTAATTCTTATTTTTAATTTAAAATTTGGACGGATGTTGCTACCACTTATCATTGATCAAAAATACGTGTAAAATAATGATGTATCAACTTACTTGTCATAATTGTACATTGCTGGAAGTGCCCTCCGTCTAAATTGTAATATATGTATAGTAGGTTAAATTGTAATTTCATTTGATTACTTTTTGGAATATTGCTATGCCGGCTATATTTACCTAAAATCAAGCAAATAGTACTATTGAATATTCACAGTAATATCTTTATATTTGATTCAATTGAATGATACTTACCATTTTGAAATTTATTTGAGTGGATGAAATTCCATTGACACTTACAATCGAGATTTTATATGATGGCTCCGTTCAGGATGATATTCCATTGACACTTTCACATAAAACTTTATATGAAGGTTCCGTTCAGATAATTCATAAGTTGTCGATTTGACAATTCATCCTCTCAACTTCTTGTCTTTAAATTTTTTAATACAATTTATTACCTGTTTTTATAGTTAGTCATTATTGAAAAATAAACGTTATCTTGTTAAACAAATTTCTATTCTGAACAATGTATTGAAGCAAGTTTTCATTAATAATAATTTGGAGTGATAGCAAAGTGGTTGTTTGTATCATTACAATTATTTTTTTCAGCTAAAATTTTTATATAGGCATAGTCAGTTATAACTTTAGATTTTTTCCGTATTTTTTTTCCAAGTGCAAAAATACGGTGGCGCTCAACAAAAGTATTTGAGATCTCACGGTTAATTAAAAATTTCTTTAAGTGATTTTTTTGTCTCTCAGAGGATATAACCCCTCTCCCCCCCCCAGCTCTACCAAGCTAGTCGAGTGGCGCTCAGTGTACCCACGAAAGGGGTAACACTAATTGGCGCCCAACGTGGGGCCTAGATTGCAGCAGTTAGGGAATTAATTGTTGTTCTTACTGGAACTAGTCAGATTAAGTGTTAGGTATTAAAATTGGTTGTGGTTAGGAATTTAGTTAGGAACTATGGATATTAATCGTCTTTCGAAGGACGAATTGACTTACGAACTCCTCATACGAGGCGTACGTGATATTGAAAGTGTTGAGCGGATGAGGAAGTGTTTTAGAGAACTGTATAAGGCCGAAAGACGTGGTTGTAACACCAACGTTCCGGGTTTATCTGGTTTGTTAGATATGAATAGCGAGGTAGAAATATGCAAGGGAAAAATTAAAGAATTAACGACCGGAGTTCAGGGATTTTGCGGGTCTCGGATGGATGGGTCGTACAAGGCGCTCGAAACTAAACTATTACATGTGTTAGGCCGACTAGGGCACATTGATACTACCGTAATTGAGGACGCTTCTATTATCTCGCAGTTAGTTATCGAAGTTTCGGAACTGCTTGATATTTTAGAACAAAAGGGGTCTCCCAGTAGCGCTGGGCTCGAGGTGGAGAGTCAACGGTCACGACGTGGTTCGGTTACTGTTCAGGACGGGCCATCGGGAGTCAACATAAATGTTCCGGAGCCAGGTACTAGCTATCAACCAATGCCCCCACCCCCAGAAATAGAACTCTACGAACCCCGCTGTTGTCATCATGAACAGCAATTTCAGGGTCGGTACCATAAAATCTTTAAGTGGAACTTAAAATTTAACGGTGAGTCCCCAGAAATGAGCGTTATGGCTTTTCTTGAAAGGGTTGAAGAACTAGCCGTTGCCAGGGGTGTATCTGAAGGGGAGTTATTCCAATCGTCCCTTGACCTCTTCGAGGGAAAAGCCTTGGTGTGGCTTCGAGCTATCCGCGAGTCGATTCATTCTTGGAAGGAATTGAGGGCTCTCCTTTGCCGTGATTTCCTTTCGCCTGATTATGACGACGAGCTTTGGCAAGAGATTCGCGAACGTAAGCAGGACCCTAATGAAAGCGCGGTTTTATTCTTCGCCAGCATGCAGAATCTTTTCCGCCGACTTAGTGAACCCCCTAGTGAAAAGACTAAACTTAAAATCCTACGACAAAACATTCTTAGTGAATATATCGATCGGCTTGCCCTATACGAACCCAAAACAGTTAGTGAATTGCTTAACTTATGCGTACGGTTGGAACATGCACTTACTAAAAGTGGCAAACTTTCACGCGGAAATTACCCTCCCACCGGAAAACTAGAACCTGATCTCGCGTATTATAACCGAGACTCCTCTGTCTCAGTGTCTGCTCTGAAATGTTGGAACTGTGAAGAGATGGGTCATGTCTTTTCCTCGTGCCGTAAGCCTAGACGGAAATTCTGTTTCAACTGTGGCCGTGTTGGTGTTCTCAAGGCACAGTGCCCATGTCAGTCGGGAAACGAATCTTCAGGACTTGCATCTTTAGAGGCAAGCCAGGTCCTGGGAAACTAGAGAGTAAGAGACTTGTCTCCAAGGGAACCGATTGGTCGAACTGGCTTCATCATGTTCGAACGTTCATGAGAACGACGCAAGTCTCACCTTGCCTGGTCAACCGGGGTGTAGACAACCGCCCTTATGTGCGTTGCCTTGTGGGTTCCGAACCGGTACTAGCTCTGATCGATTCCGGGGCCAACCGATGCATCATTGGTAACTCCTTATGGTCTCGACTAAACGGGAAATTTCGTACCTCGGCCGTCGAATGGAATGTAACCACCGGGGATGGTAAACCCATCGCGGTAAATGGCTCCGTTACTCTTCCTATTGTCCTGGGTCCATATTCCGGCCCGTTTACCGCCCTTGTTGTACCTGATATCGTACACGAACTGATCATCGGGGTGGATTTTCTTAAGTTACACGGTATCAACATCAACTTCCTTCGCAACTCTATGGATTTTGTAGGAACAGGTGCTGAGGTACAAACCGCATCTATTTCCGATCGAGTTCCGCTTACGCAAGAGGAGACCTTCCAACTACAGCTGGTGATCGAAGAATTTCGTCGGTTGGACCAGGGTCAATTGGGACGTACCCAGCTGGTGAAATATCACATTGATACTGGGGATGCTAAACCCTTCAAACAACGCCACTATCCCTTACCGCCCGCTATTGCGGCCAAAGTTAAGGAAGAACTGGATAACATGTTAGCCCTTGGGGTGATAGAACCTTCGGTTAGCCCTTGGAGTTCTAACCTAGTTTTCGTAAAAAAAACTAATGGGGACCTACGTCTCTGTTTCGACGGTAGACCCCTAAACTCAGTAACTAAAAGGGATGCTTACCCGTTGCCTTTTGTCTCGCGTATTTTAGACCATCTTCGTGACGCCCGATATATCAGCAGCATCGACTTAAGGAAGGCTTTCTGGCAACTGCCACTGGAGGAGGGATCCAAGGAGAAAACCGCATTCACGGTACCGGGACGTGGACTGTTCCAGTATACAGTCGTACCGTTTGGCCTCTGTAACGCTCCGCAAATGTTACAGCGGCTTATGGATCGCTTGTTCCCTGGCGAAGACAATATATTCTGTTACCTTGATGATATCGTCATCGTCAATAAGACTTTTAGTGAACATATGGACGCTCTTCGTAAGGTCTCCGCACGGTTGAAGGAAGCAGGACTTACTGTTAATATGGACAAATGCCAATTCTGCCGCCGTCAGTTGAAGTACTTGGGGTACATAGTAGATGAGAAAGGGCTTCATACTGACGACGAACATATTGCCGCCATTCGTGATTACCCCCTACCAACTAATTCGACCGAACTACGTCGATTCTTGGGTATGTGCTCTTGGTTCCGCCGGTTCATTCAGGACTATGCCACCATCGCTGGTCCCTTGAATCAATTACTTTCAGGGCTTAAAAAACGGAAGGGAGCCAAAATAGCGTGGAACGATGGGGCCAACGCCGCCTTTTTCGAACTTAAAAGTCGACTCTGTAAGGCCCCAGTACTCCGGTGCCCGGACTTTGAGAAGGATTTTGTGGTCCATACCGATGCTTCAAACTACGGCCTTGGTGCTGTCCTTACCCAAAGGGACGAAAATGGCGAATACGTGGTAGCGTACGCTAGCCGCTCACTCTCTAAACAAGAAAAAAAATACAGCACGACTGAAAAAGAGTGCTTAGCCGTTATTTTCGGGGTCGAAAAATTTCGTTCTTACTTGGAAGGATTAAAGTTTACCGTTGTTACCGATCATTACTCACTGTTATGGCTGAACCGGCTGAAGGATCCTATAGGTAGGTTAGCTCGTTGGGCCGTCCGGTTACAACAGTTTGACTTCGACCTAGTGCACCGTAAGGGTAAGGAACACGAAACTCCCGACGCGTTATCGCGTGCGTGTGCCGAAGTTTCGACTCTACAAATACAGGCTACGGACACGGACCGTTGGTACCATAAAATGGTTGAAAATGTCCAGGCTAACCCCACCAACTACCCTAACTGGAGGCTTTCCAATGGTAGATTGTTCAAACATGTCGATGACCGATTTAGTGCTGACCCAGATTGGGCCTGGAAACTGGTAGTTCCGAAAAGCTGTCGAGCAGCAGTACTTAAGGAATGCCATGATTCACCACTTGCCAGCCACTTTGGTTTCTTTAAAACCCTCCGTCGTGCCACGCAACGATATTACTGGCCTCAAATGCGCAGTGATATCCGTAAGCATATTGCACGATGTTCCACTTGTCTGGCCTATAAATCTCCTAAGCGGCCCGCTATGGGATTCATGGGACACTTCCGAGCTGTCGAAAGACCCTGGCAGGTAATCTCATCCGACTTATTGGGACCCTACCCCCGTACCGGTCGGGGACATACCTTCATCTTAGTTGTCTGTGACTGGTTGACTAAGTATGTATTGACTTTTCCCCTTCGGTCAGCTACCGCGGCTAACATCGTCCGGATTTTAGAGGAAGAGGTTTTCCTTAAATATGGGGTACCGCAGACCGTCGTATGTGACAACGGGAAGCAGTACGTTAGTTCAGCCTTTCAAAAATTACAAAATGAGTACAAAATCCCTAATATCTGGTATAATGCCCTATATACTCCGCAGGTAAACCCTACGGAACGTACGAACCAAGTGATTGTGACGGCACTGGCGTCCTATGCTGGCGAGAATCATCAAAAGTGGGATTTAGAGCTCGCCAAAATTTCCTGCGCTATAAGAACCGCGGTTCATGAAGTTACAGGATATACACCGTATTTTTTAAATTACGGCCGAGAAATGGTCACTAGCGGGGACGATTATGGGGAAACTCCGACTGATCAGGCGTATATCGGTCGATCTGATAGTGAAAGCCTCTTGTCTAAACTAGAGGCCTTGAAGGACATTTTTCCTGAGGTTGTTGCTAAAATGAGAACCGCACACGCAAGCAGTGCACAAAGATATAATCTACGTAAGCGGCCCGGTACTCTCTCCGTTGGGCAAACTGTTTGGAAACGCAATTTCACACTTTCTAATGCCTCGCGCAAGTATATCGCAAAGCTAGCCCCTAAATACATTAAATGCCGAGTCGTTCGTCGTATTTCGGATTTAACCTATGAATTAGCTGACTTTGCCACCGGTCGTATTTTAGGGAAATACCATCTAAAGGATATTAAAGTACACCCCATGGACCCGGTCGGTTAAAGCTCTTCTGGTTGGGGGGGGGTGTGTTACGTTTTTTGCAATGCTCTCTTATTCTATTCGCTTTAACCAACCTACGCGAGTCACTTACTTTTGTTGTCTTGCTAAGGATACACAAAGCATATCATGTATTGTGTATTAGATAATTTAGATATTATGGTCCTGTAAAATTTTGTTAGGTCTCGTTAGTTTCGTTTAGTTTTCTGTTATTTAGTAAGATTAGGTAGTACATTCATTAAGGTTAGGTAACGGATTTATAATTATAGTGTAAATAGTAACTTAGGTTAGATTCGCAGCTTATTAATAGTACCATTAGGAAGTTACTCGGTAGTGATCATAAAGTATATCCACTCTGTCTGAGAGGGTTAAAAGTTTTCTGGTCAGAGGGGTGTGTTACGTTTTTTTGAACGAAGGAAACCTAAACTTTTAACCCTTCCCATTGTTATGGAAATATAGGTCAAATGATCGAACAACCAATTTTGTAAATCACTTTATTGCGCAAAATTTTACAATTTCACTTTGTTAAAATATTGAATGCGTCCATTAATTTCTGTATCGAGCTTGTTTCACCACATTTGTACCTAAAAAAAAAAAAAAAAAAAGTAAATAATAAAAACAGGAAAGAAATTTACGAACATTGTATTGATTTTCATTGTAAATTAAAATCACTGTGATAAGAAAATATTGTAACTAACACGATTATAAATTTATTAAAATTAAAGAAATTAAAATCAAAATTAATTAAAGTTATAGTAAAAAAAAAATAGGTTAAAACGTTGACAACTAAAATTGTAAACAAGTACGATGACAGCTAGACGGAAATGTCAACAGAGACCCTAAAAATCAGTTTTATAACGAGTGCGCAGACGCGGAAGCACAGAAAGTGATAGAAATAAACCGCGAGGTGAAGTGGGGACAAAAACGTGGTAGTTTTTTGTTGATCGGTTGGAGCTCGAACGAGCGGGACGTGGCGCTCACGGGTTCATGCTCCTGGCTCGGATTCGTTTTTGGTAACCGAAAGGATGAATACGTCGTAAGAAGAAGTCACTTCTATACCCGCGAAGGTCAAGCCTTTGTGCGTATGAGTATACCGTTATTGGGATAATGGAGCTACCGTTTTTATACTTAAAGTCAAGTATGTAAAGGAAATTGTTGCACTTATCTGTAAAATACTGCTCCAACAAGTTTCTGGATTTTTTTCTTCGGAACCCTTCGTGTATAATTGCTCGACATTTGAGGTTAGAATTACTGCCCACGTGGTGGAATATTTTTGGCTGGCGCCGCTTATTTTGTGGAAGTTGGTCCCAATTGTGTATTGGAGTGCAGACGCTGCCGACCGTAGAATTTCCACGCTATGGTGTTCGTCTGAAAATAGAATGTATTAGTGGACTATGCGAAATTGACACCTTGTAGTGTTCATCCTGTGATTAAAGTGAGTACTTTGTTAACTGAGTTTTGTTGTAAACGATAAAATTTAAAAGAAATAATATAAACGATTCAGTGCTAGTAAAATTTTTCTCGTTAGATTTTTTGTAGTTTATTAAGTACGTTAGATCTAGTCATGTTGTTAATTCTTATTTTTAATTTAAAATTTGGACGGATGTTGCTACCACTTATCATTGATCAAAAATACGTGTAAAATAATGATGTATCAACTTACTTGTCATAATTGTACATTGCTGGAAGTGCCCTCCGTCTAAATTGTAATATATGTATAGTAGGTTAAATTGTAATTTCATTTGATTACTTTTTGGAATATTGCTATGCCGGCTATATTTACCTAAAATCAAGCAAATAGTACTATTGAATATTCACAGTAATATCTTTATATTTGATTCAATTGAATGATACTTACCATTTTGAAATTTATTTGAGTGGATGAAATTCCATTGACACTTACAATCGAGATTTTATATGATGGCTCCGTTCAGGATGATATTCCATTGACACTTTCACATAAAACTTTATATGAAGGTTCCGTTCAGATAATTCATAAGTTGTCGATTTGACAATTCATCCTCTCAACTTCTTGTCTTTAAATTTTTTAATACAATTTATTACCTGTTTTTATAGTTAGTCATTATTGAAAAATAAACGTTATCTTGTTAAACAAATTTCTATTCTGAACAATGTATTGAAGCAAGTTTTCATTAATAATAATTTGGAGTGATAGCAAAGTGGTTGTTTGTATCATTACAATTATTTTTTTCAGCTAAAATTTTTATATAGGCATAGTCAATTATAACTTTAGATTTTTTCCGTATTTTTTTTCCAAGTGCAAAAATACGGTGGCGCTCAACAAAAGTATTTGAGATCTCACGGTTAATTAAAAATTTCTTTAAGTGATTTTTTTGTCTCTCAGAGGATATAACCCCTCTCCCCCCCAGCTCTACCAAGCTAGTCGAGTGGCGCTCAGTGTACCCACGAAAGGGGTAACAAAGTGATGACAGAAAAAAGTCACCTAGAACCTATCAAAAATAGGCACTGTAGACCTTTTGTTTTTGGTCATCACTTCCTTTTCCAGGAATAAATTCACCTGGACCCTATCATAAATAGTCCCTGTCGATCTTTTTTTTGTCATCGCTTCCTTTTCCCTTAACCTTTCCTTTCACCTTAACCCTATCATGAATACTCACTGTTGACTTTTTTTTTTGCTCGTCACTTACAAATTTTTTTCAATTTTACTGCGCTAAAAAAATTTTCACCGTTTTGGCGCCCCTAAAACCTTCCAAGGGGGACACGTGTCCCGGCTTGCTCCCCCAGATCCGGCTCTGCTCTCTCTACAATCAAGGGGGTAGGTGGGGCAGTTGCCCGGGAACTCATTCGAACAGGCGTCCGGATCCTCGGTTAGGGGCCGGACAAGGTGTAAAGATTTTTTTTTCTCTTTATTTTTGCTCGTCAACTTCATTTTGTGAGAAAAGTGTTTGAAAATCTTTTGTTGTGCCCCGGAACCCGTCATTTCTCTCGCCAGCCCTGAACATAGTCAATATACGTCAATTAAAAACGAAAAAAAAATTCCATGAGTTCAATCAATATGGCACTCAGTAATTTTTTTGCTGCTTAATAATTTTTTGATGTTATCTTTTTTGCTGCTCAGTTATCTTTTTTGCTGCTCAGTTATATTTTTTTGCTGTTCAGTTATTTTTTTTTTGCTATTCGATATTTTTTTGTTTTTTAGTATGCCAAATCGTATTATAATGCTAATCGCTGGCAAGATAATTTAATTACCATTAAAATAATTTTCCCGCCGTTAAAATATTCTTAGTTGATAAATTTTGCTGTTCTGTAAACTAAATTCCTGCTCATGTAATTTATTCGCTATATTTATTACGTCAAAAAAGCATTTATATATTAATTTTTATCACGTAGAATAGTATTAATGTTTACCACGTAGAATAGTATATTGTGCAATAAGTACGGGAAATTGTCAATTGCCCACTCAAGCGAATAAGCGCACTCACTACGTTCGTGCGCTCATTCACTTGAGTGGGCAATCCCGCACGAGTTGCACATACTATTTTTTATTACGAATTTCACATACTTTTTTCTATTATTATTACTATTTTTGACATTTTTATTACTTTTTAAAAAATAATATTTTTAAGTGTTCGTCTTTTTTTCTGAATTAAATCTTGTTTAAATTATTTTGTTGGTGGTTTCTATTGAAATAATTATGAAATATTTATTAAATGAAAAATCAATAGGCGGCTTTGCGTGTTTTGTTGTCAATTTGCGTGTGGAAAGTTACTTTTCGTCCGCAAAAAAGTATGTGGGAAGAGTACAGTGGGCAGACAGCTATTTTACGTACAGAAATGTGTGCGCCAAATTAGTGCTTCTCCCGCATGAGTAATAAAAAATTAAGCTCGTACAACCAGAGCAGCAGCGATATAAAGATGTATATAACATTTATCAATTTAGAATTTGAAATATAAAATAAATGGTTTTGCATCGGTTCCAACCAAAAAATTGTCACAGTTTATTTTATATTTCAAATTCAGGCAATAATCTCTGAATTTATAAATGTTATACATCCCTGTTCCTCTGGCTGTACGAGTTAATATTGAAAATTAGGCATATACTTGTCCAACCACTTAATGTCTACGAATTTCAAATCTGGAAACAATTTTTCAAGGTATTTTTGAATATTGTAATTATTTACTGATTGATTGATTTACATCATCATAACAATATCCTAAAACTCTTATCACTCGTAATCAGTCTTCATCGCCTCATTTTCAAAATTTGTTATAGATTCCGACAATGTTCGAAATACATAATGTAGCGTATAGAATAATTTTTAAAACAGTTAAGAATTCCTATATGATATAAAATTAAAATACCTAATAACAATTATTTACTTTATTAATTTTTTGAAATTCTAAAAAATTTTTAGAATTCCTCATACCGAACAAGTTAGCTGTTATGTTCGTGCTAAGTGCTCTCGTGAGAAACATTTTAAAATAATTGAATTAATTTTGAACTGATTCGGGTAATTGAGTTAGTCTCAATTTATTTTTTGTAAGTTTCTAATGTTTACTCTTTATTTTACCATAAAAAATAAACATAATTTAATTAAAAATTACTATGCGATTGAAAAAATTATCAGACTGGATCGGCTTGCACTCGAACCCAGGATCTCCCAATGCTAGACCAACAATCCTTGATCGATCCTTAGAGGATCGTTAAATTAGGAGATAAGACACCTGGGTAGTTACCGGGAGATCCGGGGTTCGAGTTCCAGCCGATCCAGTTTGATAATTTTTTCAAATGCATTAATTGACATGTGGACTTGGCCATTCATGCCAAGTAGACTGAGTGCTCAGCTTCCGTTTAGCTGAACATTAAGTGAGCATATGAATACTAACGTATGTTTAAATACGAACAAAAGCTCGCCATTCGTAGTAATGCTTCACAAGCACTCGATAATATTTGAAATTAGAATAAAACAAAATTTAGTTGATTAATAATATTTGGTGTTTTGTTAAGGTATTCAGACTTTAGGCCTGTAGTGTACGAATATAAATATGCAAGTAGGCATAATTGAAATCTTGTTTTGATCATAAAACGAACATTGTAATACAGTGTAAGGAAATATAACAGTCTTTTAATTTAATGAATTTTACTGCTTAGCCACTTTGCATCGAAGACAACATTTATTGCAATACTTTATGACCAATTAAAAATGGCAAACATGATTATGATATCAATTTTAACTGCTTTATGTTGGTATTATTCACATCATCATATAACATTTAATAATTTCTTTTTTTATTAACAAGTAAAAATAAAGAATGGTATCAAAATTTATTCATCTTCGCATACAATAAATCGACTACAACTTTTATTAACTTTGAAGAAGAATTATAGCCGTTTAAATAAGTAAAATCTTCAGAAAAATACTGTATGTGCTGTTTATGTTATGAGTAATTTTATATTGAATGAAATAAAATTTATTGTCAATATCTTTATTACAATAAACTTATCGAATATTAATCAAAGAATATTTACAACTAACCATGTACATTGTTTAGTATTAGAATCTACTGGATATCAGCTATACGTATATTTCTTGGACCGACACGTCAACTCAATATTCCTTAACAATTTATCCTAGGTTCTTGATTCTGTTATTACTTTAATCACACTGTAAAAAATTATGAGGTAGCAAAATAGCCTCAGATATTTTCGCCAATGTTTCTACCATAAAATTTTAGCTTTATGGTACTGTAAAGAAAGACTGTTAATGTAAACAAACACAATTTTGGTGAATATTTGTTCAAAAGTTTATATAGGAAACATTTATGGCTCAAAACTTGGAGATGTTTACTCAACTTTAAATTATCATTTTCCATTAGTTGTTTTTCTGGCTCATTTAAAAATTAAATAAATGAATACCATATTTTTAACATCAGTTGTATTTTTAATGGCAAAGAGACGAAAAATTCCTTGAAATTTCTGATTAAGAAAATTAATATTGTAGCTGCTCAAGGCAATTGGTGCATTAGAGATTAGACAGTTATTAAATTCTAAAAAAAAAAAAACTATTAATAATACTCTAATCACACAATGATAGCTAATATAAATTTGGATACTTTTCTGCGTTTTTATAATTAAATTACTAAAAATACTGTACGTCAGAGTTTAGAAGAATTTTTTGGTAAATATTTCTAAAGAGTTAAATAATTCTGAAATAAATTGTTATCATTTCGTCATACCTGAACCATAAAATTTTATTTAAATTACTTTTTCAGAATTTTGCAAGAAACAATTTTTAAAGTTTGAAGAGTAAAAAATACTATGAATTTACGAATCTCTGCTGGGATTTCATGTCGGCAGAAAGCATAATCATTTTGAAGCAGTGCAACTATGTATTTATTAATTGTAATGTGCTTAAAATAATAAAAGTTAGCTCATTTTTAAGAATATTTTCGTGTATTTAACTTATACTTTAAACCTTTTAGTTTCAGATACTGGAGATTTAAACACATAAAACTTTCCAACTTCAGTGCTGTAACGAAAAATAAAAAAATTAAAATAAATATTTTAATACCTTTGAAATTTTGGAGTTATTTACTTTGCTACATTTGGGGTCGAATTTATGATAACGCGAAAATTAATTGAAGCAGAGGTATATATATGTTTGGTTGGTCCCTAGGTGTTGGTGGGAAGGCAAGTGTTAAGTGGAAGCGACTTTACCATGGAGTTTCCCCGAACTAAATTATGCAACATATAAAATTTCAATGAGTACCAATTACAATTCGAAAGATATTTGCCTTAATTAAGAAAAACAATTCAATTTTTAAAAACATTTGTAAAGACTGAATATAATTACATAATGGTACGTGACCTTTTGGAAGCATATTAGAAGGTATTATTATTATTATTTTGATAACTCGTTAGTTTAAATTTTGAACTGAAATTATATAAATTTGTTATTCAATAAAGTATCAATTACAATTTAATAGCAGTACAATTTTAACGACATTTGATAAAGACCGAAATTACTTATACAATTATATATAACATTGTACATTTTAATATATTTTGTAACCTTTTTCTTTTTTAATCTTGAATAGAATTATATGAATTCGTAAATTTTGTCCAGGTTACATCTTAGTAGCGTAGACCGAGATCGGTTGAACCATTTTTGACAAAATCGCTTTCAACAACTAGGCTTTTATCTTGGCGTATTTAATAATATGCTTTAATTGAACCTTAACTATCAGACTACAAATCCTACATAAGGTTATAATGACATTATCTACATTACAGAAATAACTGGAAACAATTTTACAATTTATTAACTAGGGAAAATGTTTCTACTGACCCCATACCTGGGGCGGTTGTAATAGTGACTGGGGTTAGTTGTAACAGTGGCAAAATAAAGAGATTATGTTGTTATATACTTATTTGTTAAGTTAATATCACAAAATATAGTCATACATGGATATTATATAAGGTACGAAATAAACTTACTTATGTTTATGAATCAGTCTCATTTATCTAAATGAAAACAAATAATAATAATCTGGAAACAAACAATAGTCATGTGAATTAAAAATTATAAAAAATATGTAAAACAAAAATAATAATTTATTCATATTAAAAACAACAACTCTTAAGTAATGTAAAACAAGATATCCCAAAACGGATAAGTTAAATTACATTTTTGCTACGAAGTTCAAGTATTCTCTAGCAGCAGAAGTTTAAACAAAACTTCAGAACCAAATATAAAAGTAACAAATAAATAGCTTCTCTGCGACAACCTTAACCAACTGTTATAGAACAAAATTTAACACTTATTTAATGAAAAAAGTAACAAAATAGCTTTTCTGTAACAATTCAGATAAGAATAATAACCAAAATCTATTAATGGTTAGTTAAATTCACAGTTATCGCACAAATAAAATGGATCACTAGCTGTACAAGCCCCATGGGCCCACATTTGACAACCAGTACATTGTACTCAACTATCGCCCGGCCTACTAGAACCATAACTTTCGGTGCAGACCAAGCAGAAATACTCCTCCTCTTTATCATCGCCAGAAGACACTTTTGACATTTTAATTATATTCCTGCTTTTATTTTTGAACTGCTTCTGTTTTGTTTTATTTTCTAAATTTATTTTAACTCCTTTTGTCTTCTTTTTACGTTTCCTTTCCTCAGTTTCTAATCGTATTGCCTCCTTTTCTGGAGTGTCAGTATATATTGCAGATTTTCTCTTTTTCGTTCCCTTATTTGTCGTTAGTCTGGGTGGGACTTTCGGGTAAGGTTTTACTCTTTCAAATGAAAAAACTTCGGTGCTCGTAGATGGTTTCGGCGAATAATTTCTATTGTTTATATTACTTTCATTTTCATGTGTTGGAAGGTTTGCCTGAGGTTTGCTAATGAAGAATGAAAGGATTCCATGGTTGAATTTTTTTCAGTTTCGAGTTCTTCCGTCTGAGTTGATGATGGACGTACATCATTATTAATTTCACAACTTTCATTATTAAAATTTAGTGTGTGTTTATTATCGCCTAAATCGATATTTAGCTGTTCATTTAGAATAGACGTCCTAATAGCTACTGAAGGATTGTTATTTTCACGATTCACTGCTTCTAGGTTTACCCGAAAATTATTGCCATCTTCCGAGTTAGTTTCCACTGGATTTGGTTGGTCAGTAACATGGGATGTTGCGAAACCAATATCGGTAAATAAGTTGTGGTTAAATGGAAAAATCCCAGTTTTCCTAAAAGCAGCCTGAATATAGGTCGGAGTAAGAACTAATGGCATAGCAGCAGCCACAATGTCAGGTATGTCATATATGCTCACGGTTTTACCAGGATGGTTTCGCATCCAAGCATCACACTGCGAATTTATAGATTTCTTAAATGGTCCATACACCGATCGGTCAAGTGGTTGTAACTTATGTATTGTAATACATGCAATTGCAATTTAATTATTAAATTAAATTCTAATTAATTAAAATAAAAATACTGTAACCAAATAAGTGAATTAAACTTTTTTTAAGGCATTAGCAAAACTTTAATAAAACTCTGATCTCGTTTCGTTAACTTCTCGCCTAAAATCGACAAACTAATTGCCAAAAAAACAAAAGCAATGTAAAACTAGAAATTAAATTTACATTTTGGATACGTTGTGTTTGGATATTCATCGAAAAGTTTCATAATAGTATAGGATACGAATTAGAAACGAACTTTACCCATCTGTTTAATGGATGAAAAGTATTTTATATCAAATTTAGTATGTTGAAAAATATATCGCGAGTAGGTTGGCTAAAAAATTCCTGGTAAGAGTATAATTAATTAAAAATTAAAAAATGACATTTTATTAAAGATTGCACTAATGAGTTTAAGGAATAAACTTAATACCAACGGAAAGTACATATGAAGTCTATAGAATATGTAAACGTTGGGTTGTCTATTTTTCTCCTGGCAAAACTACTGGGTTGGCAAATATAAACAGGTATGTTGGGCTCCGTGATGTTAGCACCCCAAATGTGAAATTTCGATTGACCAATTACATGATTTAAAAGGTCAGAAAATGGTCATAAAAGGTCAGTAGGTTTCATTAATTGGTCAGCAATAGAAAATTTTTTATTAAGGGTTAAAATATTTCAAGGTCATTATATATATAATAATAAAAATAATACGTCTTAAATGTTATATTGTTTTATTAATAATAAACATTAACTTAATACATTGGAACAAAAAACTTCAACAATGTATACTAATAACAACAGCCCGGCTAAAACCTGTTGTAGTTATAAAAATATGTAGGTAAATTGCATGTAGGTATATATAGGCTATTGACTATGTAGTTGAATAAGGAACTAATTCGTAACAGGTGTTTTATTGTTTCATATGTTCAATTGTACCCCAAAGATGATAAATTCACAAAGTGCTATTAAATTTAGGCGTGCGTTTTTACGAACGGCGTAAACTTATCGACGCTTACGTTTTTTAACTATAACTCAAAAACTATGCATTTTTCGTAAATACACATAATATGAGTTTTTGTAGAGAATTAAATTTCCTATCCAAATTGCACTTTATGAACTCAAAAAGCTTTTTTCTCAACAAAATAAGTCAAAACAATTACTTAAAAAAAAGTTCAAATTTTTCAATTTTTCTTTTTTTTTAAATTTTTGAGTAGTACTTTTTTCTGAGTGAATTTAGGTATAGGGATTGGTTCACAAAAAAGAAAGCTGATGTAATTCCCGTCAGAATGGTGACCGATAAAACTATTTTCGATAACAACCGGCTGAGATACAGTCGTTCAAAGTTACCTACTTTTTTTACAATTTTATTACTTTTGACTTTTATACCATGTTATTTGTAATTTTTACACGCAAAAATTATTTTTATTGAGTAGAAAAATTATTTCTGCTTTATCAGAGGTAACGATAACATTATTTGCTAAAAATTTTGATATTCATATGATCTTGGGTATAAAAAAAACTTTAATATTGTACTAAATTACAGTTCTATTTTTTAAAAAAAATTAAATGTACCTATTATATTTCTCCCATAATGTTTTCAAATTCAATATCAATATCTTCATCAACATCGTTTTGGACACCTCCTTCTGTAATTTCTGGAACATCCGCATTTTCACAATTTTCTGGAACATCCGCATTTTCACAAATAAATTCTTTGCAGCTAGTTCCTAATTTTCTACAGCTGCAATTTCCGTGACAACCTTTTATACACCCGCAAGCTATTTGTTCCAGTAAATTCTGCAGTGTAGGAGGTTTTGTTGTTTTAATTAGCACTAATCCATTTTTAGATTTTTTCCAACCCCACTCAAACGTATTTAAAATATTTCCTTCCCACTGTTGAATTTGGTGGTACGTCCTTAAACCGTGATATTTAGTGGCATCAGAAGTTAGTGGGAAATTGGTTAGAGAAAATTTTGTGCTTTTTGATAATTTTTGGAAAAGTTGTAACCGAGAACTACCTAAAGTGTTGGCCTTAACACCATAAAGAGAAATTACGATTTAATTCTATTACGTAAATTGCGGCTGTAGAAAATTATCGGAATTAGCTGCTCCATGTTCTGCAAAGAATGTATGGGCCTAAATTGTGAAAATGCGGTAAAATCCAGAAATGACAGAAGAGGATGTCCAAAACGATGTTGATGAAGATATTGATATTGAATTTGAAAACATTATGAGAGAAATATAATAGGTACATGTAACTTTTAAAAAAATTAGAACTATAAATTAGTACAATATTAAAGTTTTTTTTTATACCTAAGATCATATGAATATCAAAATTTTATCGTTACCACTTTTATCGTTACCTCTGGTAAAGCAGAAATAATTTTTGTACTCAATAAAAATAATTTTTTTGTGTAAAAATTACAAATAATATGGTATAAAAGTGAAAAGAAATAAAATTGTAAAAAAGTAGGTAAATTTGAACGACTGTATCTCAGCCGGTTTTTATCGAAAATATTTTGATCGGTCACCATTCTGACGGGAATTACATCAGCTTTCTTTTTTGTGAACCAATCCCTATACCTAAATTCACTCAGAAAAAAGTACTACTCAAAAATTTAAAAAAAAAGAAAAATTGAAAAATTTGAACTTTTTTTTAAATAATTGTTTTGACTTATTTTGTTGAGAAAAAAGCTTTTTGAGTTCATAAAGTGCAATTTGGATAAGAAATTTAATTCTCTACAAAAACTCATATTATGTGTATTTACGAAAAATGCATAGTTTTTGAGTTATAGTTAAAAAACGTAAGCGTCGATAAGTTTACGCCGTTCGTAAAAACGCACGCCTAAATTTAATAGCACTTTGTGAATTTATCATCTTTGGGGTACAACTGAACATATGAACCAATAAAACACCTGTTACAAATTAGTTCCTTTTCCCCCTGTTTTTTTGTACATAGTCAATAGCCTAATAACTAACTTGAAGAAAGTAGTGTACATGTGTGCGCAATATGAGCTCGCCCCTCTCACTTGATGTTATTGTTGCACTTCTTAAGGGCGTGCGTAAAGTGGATTTTTTCTGTAATAAAATTACATACGGTCATAACTACGACAAACAAGCTTAGACAAACGTCTAACTTTATCTGCTGTTTGTCTTCTTTTGTAAACACGAATAGGGTCATGGGGAATTACAACGAAATGACCAACTGGGATACTATTTTGATAGCTAATAAACTTTCTATGAAATTCTTGACGTCGTAATACGTGGTGTATGAGCTAATAAAGTTTCACTTGACGTCTTACAAAGGAAAAAACTCTAACAAAAGAGAAATTGATGTCTATTTTGTTTTATTAATAAAAAAAGACAAACGGCAGATAATGTTGGACTTTTGTAAATTTAAACTAGTTTATCGTAGTTATGAACGTATGTAATTTATTATTTTAGAAATAGGGTAGATATTTTACTTTATGGTTGTTGCAATCGGGCCATTTGTTTGGACACAGGTTGTTAACGAGACCAGTAAACCAAAACAAACAACCAAAAAATATCGACGATTAATTCGAGAGATATCGAGCTTTCTGCTGACTCTGGTAGAAATGACGTGATTATGTGGGCTAAACAATAATATAAAAAGAATTGTAAAACGATAATCGGGAAGAGTAGTCAAGAGAGTAGTCAAAAGAAGTAGACAAAGGGGAGAGTAGTCAAAAGAAGTAGAGTGGAGAAGTAAAGAAGTAGTTAAAGCGATCTAGTCAAAGTAGAGTAGTCGGGGAGAAGGAGCGGAGAAGTCGGGGAGAAGTCAAGTCAAGGGCAGCAGAACAGTATGGAGTGGTAAAGAGCACTGGAGCTGGTAGCTAGTTGCTAGCAGGGGGATGGGCTACTCAGGGTAATTTAACATACTCAAGGTCGTAATTGGGAAGTTTGTTTGGATGGCCAATAACAAGAGCTTGTAATTAAACCACGAGAATAACTTGTGTCCAGGTAAGTCCTGATTCTGTCGCTTATATTTTATCTTTTGTTCATAAATGTTTACTTGATTATTTGGGGAAGCGATTCCTATTTTGATAAGTTTTATTCATGTTCCTATTTTTGTTTCTTGTAATTATTATTAATTTATTTTGGTTTTGTTAATAAAATTGTTAAATTGAAACCATTATTTTATTGAGTGAAAAGTGAACACCCTTAAATTCCCGCAAGTCTATTGTAGTGATCAGGAGTTCGAACCCAGGCCTTTCTGTGGGGTTTTCAACGCTACCAACAACATCAATTTACCCCCTACAGAAAAGGTCCGTACCTCCGGCGATTACATAGTCCTTTTTATAGATAAGTAATATACGTAGTACCGAACATGGCATGCATTTGTATTGAAATACTACTATGTTCTACAAACTAAAATTTCTTCGTAAAAATATATGTTATAGAGTACTAAGAGACATATTATTGAACAAAAAATGGTGGGTGTCGCTAACGCGTAAGTGCCAAACAAAAATTTACTTAAATTTAAAAATTGGAAAAAATTAGTATAATAAAGGGATATAACGTTAATTTTCTTTATTACTTTGCTTAAGGTGGGTACATAATATATATTAAACTCAAATAAATCGGCTCAGTAATTTCGTCAAAAAAAATTTTTTTGAAAATTTTTATCTGTTTGTGTATTCATAAACTATTAGCCTCGGAGGGTTGAAATTTGGCAGGAATGTAACTGGGGCTAAGAAGTATTATTTCCTAAAAAAACAATCAATTTTGCGTCAAGGGTCGTTTTCCCTATCTTACCCGGCTATGCTCTTTATTTGATTTTAAAAATATTTATTTTTTGAGCTTATTGTACTTTTTGACTTGAGCTGGTAGTGTACTTCTAAATATATTTCAAATTTTCTTTTATTACTATCTTTTATTACTAAATATATTTCAATTTTTTTTTTATTACTAGGTTTTTGGTTTCTAGTGACCGCAAAATAAATTTCAATCATAGTCCTCAACTCAAGTTTCCTTATGACAGTTGTTGAAATAGCGGAATTTTCCTTTCGAAATTTCATTAAAATAGTTGACTTCTAATCAATAAAATAATTCAAAAACTATTTAAAAGTACACTACTAGGTCAAGTTAAAAAGTACGATAAGCTAAAAAAATAAGCAGTTTTAAAATAAAATGTGAGTGAATTGTTGTTGATAAAAAAAAAAAATTTTAGGTAATATTGGAAAGTTTGGTTGATTTGTTTGTGATTAAATTGCTATAATTTATAACTATTTAAACCATTTGCCCAGTAAAATCTAATTAATCGTTTACCATTACGTTGAGCCTTACTGTATCAAATTTAAAAAATTTGAAAATCTTATTAAGAGTAACTTTTGACGGACAACTCATTATAATTACGTCTTCTTTTGGAGTGCGATTAAAGGTAACGACGTAAGTCGCCTCTTAGTAAATAATTTATATTATTATCATTCATATTTCAGTTGTTTTTGTTTAATTAGGTTGGATTAAATTATTATATTACTAGCCGTATACCCGATGGGATTTCCCCTTCGACAACATCTTTTTATTAGGTACTCACGTTCTATTCACTTTTAATGTTTTTCAAAATCCTAAATCAATATCCATGTTTATAATTTCAAAAATGACGGACTTCCCATACGAACTTTCATTTCCTGTTTTAACCCCTTAGGGAATAAATTTCCAGAAACGTTTACACAACTGACTTTTATTTATAAATAAAAGCCAAAACGCCAATTTTCATATTTCCTGTGCTAAATTTCGCCCTTCTGGACCCTGGAATGGCCGTGGGATGTCTGTCAGTCAGTGTTAAAGATTTATTAAATAAGGTATTATTTATTTTAATAACCATAGTAATATATTTTTATATACCTCTAACTTCAAAAATGACGAATTTTCATATAAATTTTAATCCTCTATTTAACCCACTTAGGGAATGAATTTTAAAAGTCCTTTCTTCGTACTCACCTACATTATATAAGGAGCTCCTATACAAAATTTCATCCTTCTAAACCTAACGGTTTGGGCTGTGCGTTGTCTGTCACTCAGTCAGTCAGTACTAGAAATTTATTAAGTAGATCTTTTTCAACTCGCAATGTTGAATCGAAAAGGAATTTTTTAAGGAGTGTTAAAAATTTTGTATTCAATAATTGCTGTAAAATTTATATGACGTCACTCTGAAGGGTTGAGTTAATTAGTACGTCATTGTCTAAATATAAAAATCGAAGTATATATTCGTATACACGTTATACATTTAATACCTGGATTACAAGTCGTAATTTTAAAAGTGGATTCATAACACATACCCTTGTAAATTTCTGCATTAGGTGAAATTTGTAGATTAGAATCAATGGTAATTGGTGATTTTTCTTTTAAATAATAAGTTATTATTTTCTGATTTTTTTGATGTAGGAATTTCCTTCCCATTTTCTTTATTTTCTGATTTATTTGCAACAAATTATATTTTCGTTATTTTATTTGGTTTTAGCTGTTTCTTTTGTTCTTTCATAATCATTTTATTTTTCTTGTTTTTAATTATCTGTTCCTTTTTGTTTTTGGTTTCTTCTTGTTTTGTTTTTTTTTTTTAATTTCAGTTTTGTTCTCCACCATTTCTTTCCATTTTTGGTTTGTTATAGCCAATGACATCTTTTCAGTATTTTTTACATCTTTTTACTATTTTTTATTCATCCAAAACACCAATCTTTTTTGTAGTTTCCGGTTGAGACTGATTTTTGTTAAGTTCGTTATTTAAAAGACATTTATGGGAATTTCTAAAATATTATAACCTTCTTTAAAATCAGGTTGCCTGATAGTGTTTGATGTAGGATTGACCTTAGTGTTTGGGGTCGTTTTTGGAACAATATCAGTTTTACTCAAATAACTGTATATATCTCTTAATTTTTCAAAATACATTGAGCCAGCGTTTACATTACTGACTAAATCATTATGAACATTTTCACCTATTATTTTTTTAAATGTAAGTAAATCTAACTTGACTTCATTTGCTTCTTTGGAACCGAAGGAATCAGTATCAGTAATTGCTTTTAGCGAATTTCGAAAACTCGCAATTCAGCTATTATAGCCGTTCTCATGACGCAATTTGAGGCCGAGACTATAACAGAAATATGTTTTGAGGTCCCTAGAATACGAAAATGATATTCACTAAAACATACATACATACATATGTATATATATATATATATATATATATATATATATAATATATATATATATATATATATATATATATATATATATATATATATATATATATATATATATATATATATATATATATATATATATATATATATATTAGGGTGGCGCAAAAAAACCACATATTTTTCTTTTTTTTGTCTCATAGGAAAAAAAGTTAATTTAGCTCGATTTAAGAATGCTCACCAAAAATAATCTCGATAAAAAATTTTTTAAGGGTCGCTCAAAACTTTTTAAAATTTGAAAATGGGCCAAAAATCGATTTTCGTTTTTTATCAAACCTTTTTTCTTATCCCTGCATATGTTTGTACATTGAATAAAAAAAATTCCTGCAAATGTTAACTCAAAAAATTGAGAATAAAAGGTCGCTCAGGAATTTAAGGTCAAAATATTTAATATTTTTTAGGGACGCTAAAAAATATTAAATATTTTAACTTGAAAAACTTTCAGAACTCTTGAGTGACCTTTTATTATCAATTTTTTGAGTTAAAGTTTGGAGGAATTTTTTATTATTCAATGTACAAACATATGCAGGCATGAGAAAAAAAATTTTTATAAAAAACCAAAATCGATTTTTGGCCCATTTTCAAATTTTAAAAAGTTTTGAGCGACCCTTAAAAAATTTTTTATCGAGCTAATTTTTGGTGACCATTCTTAAATCGAGCTAAATTTACTTTTTTTCCTATGAGACAAAAAAAAGAAAAATATATGGTTTTTTTGTGCCACCCTAATATATATATATATATATATATATATATATATATATATATATATATATATATATATATATATATATGTGTTCCCACGATAACTCTCGAACGAAACGCCTAATGCTTATGAAATTTTGTGTGCGAACTGGATTCTGAAAAGTTCGTTAGCCAGACACGTCGGATGCCCAGAAGTAGGTTTTCTGGCCATTTTTTATCATTCGATCCTATCATAAGACAGTTCGATTTTTACATTGTTGAAAAGGAAAACAAAATTATGAAGAAAATGTTCTTATAATTTTCTTTTATGTTAAGTTTCTGTCTCAGTTCCTCTTCAAATAGAGAAAAATTTCATTTTTTTACGTGAAATAAACGGTAGTTATTCAAAATCTATGTTTATAAATACCATATCTCTGTCTCATTTTTTTAAATTAAAATTAACCAGATATTTTAAGCATATGTAATGAAGGTTTTTTTTATTTTTTTTATTGAATTTTAAATGAACAGGATAATGAAGGTAATGCCATGATACAATATTATTAAATATTATATAAAAATAACATAATAATAATGTTTATATGCCAGGAAAAAAATTTTAAAGAACTGGATCGATTTTGAAAATTTTTTCACTATTAATCATTAATGTTAGAAAGCTAAAAAATTTTAAATGGACTTAAGGTATCTTATATGAGATCCGTTAGGCTATTGGGGATCTAAAAATGCCAAATATTAACTACTGTATCGATTTTAAAAATTTTTTCTCCGTTAGTAAGCTAAAATATTTGAATTAGTTAAATTATTAAATGATGTCCGCAAGACCCTCACGCTCTGCTGTAAGTTATATGACCCGCCAGGGTTCATTGATCCTATAATTGTAAAAAATAAACTAGCCCGCCAGTTTTGAAAATTTTTTCACTGTTAGAGAGCTAAGCTGTTTTAGATAGATATAGATTACGTAATGTAAGGTCCGCCAAGGTCCATTGGACCCAGAAGTGTCAAAAATAAAATAACTGACCGATTGTAAAAATTTTTTCACTATTGCAGAGGTAAACTATTTTAGATAAGCACAACTGTCCTGCGGATGCAAATGCGGCATAGAAAACTACACAACGGGTTTTAAAAATACTTTTACTGTTCCTATATATATATATATATATATATATATATATATATATATATATATATATATATATATATATATATATATATATATATAAATGAGGTCCGAAACACAAGAAATAAGCTACCGAACCGATTTTGAAAATTCTTATAATACCGAACTTATTTTAGGTGGATAGCACTATGTTGGACAAAGTCCATTCGGGGTCTTGGGTCCTAAATATACCAAAAATAAATTACCCAGCCGATTTTGAAAATTCTTTTACTCTTAGAAAGCTAAACTATTTTAGATGGGTATAAAAATGAACTACCCAATCGATTTTGAAAATGTTTTCACCATCAGAAAGTTTAACTATTTTAAATGGATATATGCGCCAAGCGTCTTATGCGAAAAAGCGCCAAAATTAACTACTCAACTGATTTTGAAAATTTTTTCACTCTTAAAAAGCTGAATTATTTTAACTGGGTACAGGTCTTAGATGAGATCCGCCAGTGCCCAATATTTGGAAATTCGCTAAGTTATGCAGATGCTGCGACAGGGTTATTTCATTGCCGATTTCTTTGTTTTTGTTACTCATTGTACCTAGACATTCACTGAAATCGATATTATCAACATTACCAAATATCTGTAGCACTAAACCCATTGATAATAGTGTTTGGTTCGAAACAATTGTCCAAAACTTTTTTTAAAACACCGGCAAAATGTTCTTTAGTTAAAGATACCGTGGGATTTTCCCTTCTCCATAACAATACACCTTTTCTCATGCATTTTTATTGGTTTAAATGCGCTCACATCAGCCGGTTGTAAAATTCTCGTCGCGTTTGGATACAAGGAAATAAGTATAATACCCAATTTACTGCACAGTTCACTTAGTTGGTAACTTAGATGGAAACAGCATAGCCCCAGTCATCCGGTAAGTCATCAGCAATTTTTTATTTCTTTTTTATTGGGATATATAATCATCGGAGGAGTACAAATATCACTAGCACTGATACTAAACATAACCGTTATGTCTGATTTCGCGGATCGAGAATCCACCTCATACACATTTTTGGATTCACGTGGAGCGATAACTACTTTATCTTTTGGGCAGAGCTGAAAACCTGATTCGTCGCCATTAACACTCGACTGGGATCTTCAAGTATCGTAAAATAATCCTCTGATTGTAGATAAATTTCTATTTCGTTAAACAATTTCCGAATGTCTGATTCACTACCAGCCGCAGTTGTTTCACTTACTGCTTCTAACGTTCCCAAAGATAATGATGATGGCGCTGTAAAAATCCTTTGAATAGCCATCCCCGGGGGTATTATTTTTAAAAGGAGTTGGTCTGGGAGCTTAGTCAAGAAAATTTTTTACACTTAGCAAAACAACTTGCTTACGACGTGGAAAACCCTTTCTATGATTTAATTTGATTCACTCGATTTAAGTTTGTTCTTCATTTTTCAAGTATGGACTTGGTCCAAGACCTTTGTTTTTAAAATTTTTACTAAGACGAAAAATTAATATTGATCGCAGTATACCGTATTTTCTTGATGCTTCACTTTTGCTCATACCATTCATGATGGCTTGAATGGCTAATTCTAAATCAGCCTCGGAATAATTTTTTAAATACAAGTCCTTTTTAACTTTAGGCATATCTGAAAATAAAAAATTACATTAATTATATGTTGTGTTAAAAGTAAAAATATTCTTGGCGCTTATGATATATTTTAATACTAACAAATCTTAAGACAGTCATTGACACAACCGAATTATAGTTAATGACAGATGACAATAACTGTTAATTGGTAAAATTATGACTCTTATTGTTATTGACCCCCAGTGTCAATGACTATTTGAAAGCACTAAAATCATGACAGTCGTAAACACCCCAAAAAATAATTAAAATATCAACTTACTGTTTCTGAAATTCGTAATTTAGTGTTTGTTAACCTATAACATAATCATCTAATTTATAAAAAATTTTAACACAACCTTTAACACAATCTTTAACACAACCTGCACACAAATTAAATATTAAAACCATCCGCTTAACAATTTTTTTTTATATTTAGAAATTTGACTGTAAATTACACACGCGACTTTTAAAGTTGTTACCGAAAGAATATTTATAAAACTACTGTAACAAGACTTGGTTGGATGTAAACTGACAAAACAAAGAATTCGTTGATTCGTTTTTTAAATATAACAAACATTCTAATTGTTAGTAATAGCAGTTTAAATTTATAGGTGTCAGTGACTATAGGGGTGTCAACCACTGTACCGTTTACCGTGAATTTTATAGAATTCAGTCTGTAGCAATGACTTTTTAATTGTACTGTATTTAACTATCATTAAAAGTAATGAATTACTCAATAAACAGAATAAATGCACTGAAACAAACCAAATATCCAAATTAATTAATTTTGACAAATTAAAAAGCAAAATATCGAGAACAATAGAATATCTAATATTAAACAAATAAATTAATAAATAAAAATGTGTAGAAAGAAATTGTATGGGATCGATTCTAACCGAAAATTTATTGGGTCTGTTAAACGTTTAATTTCCTATTAAATAGTTAATCAGTAAATCTTAATTATTAATTCGTATAATAATATTTTCTTTTTAAAATTCTTCTCTATAGAAATATTTTTTTTTGTATAGTAATGATTAACTTTGTCTTAAGCTGAGTAAGTTAAGAAGCCGATCAATTGAATGATAGTCAATCACAGTAGCTACATTTATAAACTGATTTAATAATTTGATAAAATATTAAATGTATCAAAAATGTTATACATACATAATCTTTTACATATTTTAGTACACTTCACATACAAAAGCTACCAAAAAATTACAATTTGTATCCTTCGAAGTTTAAAAGGTCAAATCAAGCCCTAAGCGTGTTTGTAGAAAACTGTGGATAGCAGTGTGCCAACGAGTGGTTGATACCGCTTAAGGCATTTAGTTAGTCGCTGTCGGTCACTCAATGCACAACGCATTATGTTGTATTGTTGGACCATTGTTAGCTTGGACCCCACCTTGCTCCGTCCGACAATACGTGTTTTGTAATTGTGTCTGTGACAACTAACACAGTTACAAAGATCAAACCAACACCACTACACACAGTGTGTACCTACACAGCATAGTGGTGGGAAATAGAGGGGATTTTTTGTCTATATTGGTATCACTAGTGCAGAGATAGCAACTTGGCTTCTAATTATTCTGTGGGTCAAATGGTTCTGTCTTAAAAATTATTGTGTGGAATATAAATTTCAGCCCTATTTTGCTTTTAAGGAGAGATTCGCCAAAAAAACATCACAAATCGATCGACCCTTTTTATTATTATTATTTTTTATAATTTATACAAATAAATATTTTATGAAAAAACTAAATATACAACATTATTTCTACATGTCTTGAGATTATGATTTTTTTTTCTTTTTTATTTAAATTCAAAAATAAACTTGCTATAAATGGCATTGAAATCAACACTGCGAAATTTTTTCATCTTGATCGTTCCGCGCGTTCTGAAATTCCCAGTGAACTAAAAATCAAAAATCAAGAATTTTCTGAAAATATACATATACAGTTATAGTACTAACTATACGATCTAAGGAAAAAAAAAAAAAAATCAGTGAGAAATCGCATTTTGAAAATAAATTGTCAAAAATCACCGTATTTTCTCGACTATAAATGGAGGAATAATATGCATTTTGATTTATGTAGATATACCTCAAATACTTTTTGAGATACACGCGAAACCATGTCGGAAAACGTAGTTTCCAGAAAAAAGCGTTTAAAGTTTAATAACGTCAATGAATTAGAGTAAAGTGCGCGCACTAAAATGCCCATAATTAACTTTTTGAATTTTCATTTTTTTTAAAATAAAATTTTAGGAGAATATTTCGGACACCTTAAAGAGCATAATTATATAAAGGAAAAAAAATTTGGGGGACAGGTCTACTCACATTGTCAACTTCCCATTGGATGCCCTTAAAGACTATTGCAAATGAATAACTTTTTTTAATTCAGGGGACTCTTCCTCTGGACCCCCGATAGAGGCTTTGCCCCTTGCACGACACCGGGAACTTCGTCTAAAATTTTATTAAATTTTACAAGAATTTACTGGCGTTTTTAACATCACGGAAGGTTCTTAGGCCATTATATAATAAAGACATGACAAAAAATTCATATAATCTATGTTATGTTAATAAAGCTAATTCCGTTTTTTATCACAAAAAACAAACCGCTAATCCGAATTTGCTGAAAACTTTATCCGGTCTTCATTTTTTGATTACGCATCTAATGAAATTAGTCCGGAGTTGATATTATCATTTGTTCTCGAGATATGGGAGACGAAAAAAAATTCACGAACGAACGAACGAACTAACGAACGCACACACAGACATCACGCTAAATACGATGGATTCGGATTTTAGTAACCTTGAAACGTGGAGATATGTCAAAATTAGCGATTCGTAAAATCGGACCCATTACAATAACTTCCAATGGGAAGTTAAAAATCGATTTCTTTTCTTTTTTGTCGAATCTCCCCTTATTGCTATAGTGGATTCACTGTCTAGCTTAAGAATATGATAATGCTTCATTTCACTCGTTCAGATTTTTTTTTCGGTAAAATCGCTTTCATTGATATCTGAAAATATGATATTTACTCCCATGTCCCAAGACTATTTTTTTTTAGTTTAGTAATAAGTTTTTCTCACGACTTCCCTTAATTGTTTGCATAATAATTGGTAATCGTAGCATAAAATTTAAAAAATTCGTTAAGTGCCTGTTTTTGACACGCACTAAGTAATGCCATCTCAGTGAAAGTGTTAATTTATGATTTTTTGTTAACTCTATAGTTGTTTGTTAACTCTATAGTTGTTAACTCTACAGCCCTCTTGCGTTTATTCAATATGGATGTACAACTCAATAATTATTCAATCACGTGTTCAATTCAATCACACAACGATATTAATATATCATCTTCGATGACATAAAAAAAAAAAAACCGCGTGCCTTCTCTCGTGTAAGTGATGATTGTTATTTTTTTAAAGAATTTTTAATAATATTGGATAATATTGAAGACAAACATAGTTTTCACATATTGACAGGATTCTTACAATTCAAGATCTGTTTATCTAAAATTAATATTTGTTTATCTAAAAATGAGATGAAGCTTATCTTACCCATTATCTTCATATGTTTTAAATACATTTTCTCTCATGAATCGGATGTTCTCTTGGAATAAAAAGTAACAATTTTTATTTTGAATATTTTCGCTTTAATTTTTTTTAAAGATACTTATTTTAACTAGAAAAGCAAAAAGTCCTTAATGAATTTTTGCTTATGTAATTATGAAATGCATATATGCCACTTTCGTCAGATCTGTAAGTAACATTCACATCTTGGATACCAATAAAGATAATTTGGCCCTTTTTGAAAAGTTTTTGATTGCCTATCTATCTCCTCTGCCTACTCATATGTACAAAAAGTTTTTATTTATATCAATGATATTAAATCTTTGAAAATCCTACCATAGTTTTCAAAACCTACAGGAATAACTTTAAACTGATTATTTCGATCTCTTGATCCAACTGATTTTATTTTTGTAATAAAAAAGGATTTTTTTTTAAATTTCAAGGTACATATTTTTTTTTAATTTCATATTTTACATAACTATAGATTGAAATTTTTGGAAGTAGATTTTGTTGAAGTGGTAGTGTATTTCAATCCATATTATATTTACTGTATGTATACCTGCCATGGCAGGATGAATATGCAAGTTTTTAGTATCTTTTAAATCTATTATTATTTTTATTATTATTATTAATATATTATAAAAATTTTGATTTTGTTTTATCATCAAGATTGCAATGAAACCTATTTTTAATTTTGATTAATTTTAATTCTCTTTTTTGATTATTACACATGACGTAGCAGCTACTGGTTGTCGATTGTTTTTAATTATTATTTCTGTTTTGTTTTATTCATGTGGTGCAGTGCCGCATAGAGTAGGCTGTAGATATATGTATAATAGATGGAAGGTGTAGTGCCTATGAAAGGTGTAAAATGGAAATATTATGAACGCACATCAATAAACAAATTTAATAATATTTTTTTATTCTTACATTTCATTCTTATAAGAGCCGTAACCTAACAAGATAAATACATGCGCATATAGAGATATGAATAAAAGTTTTAACGTATTTGTGTAGAAGACTAGAGATTTAATTCCATAAATATACTGCTACTTGATTATTTATCAGCGGGTATATATATACGTATTAGGTATGTGTGAAGTTATCCAATAATAGTTATGTAACACCTGTAGTAACTAAATTTATTGAAGGAGGAAAACAGATTTATTAGAATTATTCTTTTACTTAGGTAAACGTAAAAATTTCTTTAAACAAATAAAAAATTAATGTAATAGTTATATTACACACTAAAACAGTAAAATATAATTTTTTTGATACTGAGCGTGAAGTAAGTTGCATGAATGACGAAGGCAAGCTAATTGAATCATCTAAATCGATTAGAGGTAGCTATGAGTGAATAATAATGGAAGGGGTAAGTGGATGAAAGTGTTTCTTTTTTTCCAAAATTGTATGTTCCAAAATTTAGAAAAAGCCAAACTATAGTAGTGAAGTATACCGTATATTAAAATCTTGTTTCATTGTGTCCAAAAGTTTTACTGAAATTTAGTAATAGACATATTAATTTATTTATTGGATAGAAAGTATATGTAACGTAATTACCGTTAAAAAAGATAACTAGGTGAATGCTTATATTCACGATTTTTTCATTATTTTATATTATTTGATACCCGATAAAATTTCATTTTTCTTTTTATTAGAACAGAATGAGTGAAGCTTCCATAAAATGACTTAACCCTTGTGTAACCAACCAAAAAAATATACACTAATGGCCAACCGGGGTACCCGGGTACCCATGTACATTAATTACCTTTTTTCGAAAAGTTAGAAATGTTCGTAGTTTTTTCCCTACACTTTATTTTATATTTTTAACAAAATTAACCTATATTGTAAACGAGATAGTCCATTGTTGAAATTTTGTATATTCCGTTAATTTTCCGTTATTTTGTTTTTTTAAAAAAAATCGGTTATTTTTAGAAATTCCGTTGTTTTTAACAATTGTTATAATTCTGGAAAATGATAATATAGAAAAAGTCGGTTATTTTTAAAATTTCCGTTATTTTTAACAGTTGTTACGAGCATGCATACATAATATATATGATATATATATAGGTACGTTTGAGAAGCAGTTTAGTTTCTGTCATTCACTCGAAGAAGCAAGACCTGTAACGTTCAGTGTAGTTCTTTCACTTTGAACATTTTCTTGTGTTTTTGAGTAAATTATTTTCTTATGTACTGTTGATCTTTGAATACAAAAATGGACGAGTTGTCTAGAGCTCAGTTTTCAAGGTAAATAAAAACATATTTTTTATTTTATATATTTGTTCTGATAATTTCTGCATATTGTGGTAACTAATGCATACGTTTATTTTTTGTTTAGATTGAGCGAAGCTGGAAAAAAAGAATATTTGCAAAACTTGTTGGGCGAGGAAGATAACGAAAGTCTGCCTCCTTCTGACACTGAAGATGAAGACTGGCTTCCGTTGGATGACTCTTTCGTAGCGTCAGATAACGAAGAAACTAGGGATTACGAAGAAGAATTCGCTGAATCTGCAAAAAGTGAAAGCCAGAATGAAGTCGAAGAAGAGGTCAGTGACGAAAGTGGTGACGATGTTGAGCAGGGGAGTGATGAGAATGTGGCTGTAGCGTCGCAAGGTAATTTTTTTTTTTAGTAAATATACTGATGTAACTAAAATGATTTTTCAAGTAATTGATACATTATATTGTAATACATTTCAGATAGCACCAGCACATCGTTTGTTGCTAAAGATAAAACTGTGTGGGAAAAAAACAGGCAGCGCAGTCACCAAACGCTATCAAGGAACGTTGTCAGGCAAAGAGCCGGACCTCACAGAAGTACAGAGATGTTATCTATTTCTGATACTTTCAAAAAAATTATGTCAATAGAAATGGTTGATCTTATTGTACGTTGCACAAATAAAAAAGCAGAAGCTGTATACCGGGAGTATAACAGTAAACAGCCGGAAAACGAGCCACGTGTATGGAAAAAAGTAACACGGCAAGAAATATATGCTTTCTTTGGGATTTTGATTTGTGCTGGTGCAAACAACTCGAATACCGACCACGTCAATGATATGTGGAAGAAAACGTCATATCCTCTGTACCGTGCAACAATGGGGCGACAACGTTTCCAATCGATTATACGGTTTATACGATTTGACGATCACACCACACGCAGTCAACGTGCAGCTACCGATAAAGCTGCTCCAATTTCTGACATATGGAATATGCTAAATGCGAACTTGGCTGCAATCTACAAGCCAACGGAAAACCTTACAATCGACGAGCAACTTTTTCCTTTTCGAGGTAGAACGAAATTTACGCAGTATATGCCTTCTAAGCCTTCTAAGTATGGCATAAAAGTATGGTGGATTTGTGATGCAGCAAATGGTTTTCCACTGAAAGGGATTATTTATACAGGCAAAGTAGGTAACACTCGAGACGTGAATCAAGGAGAGAGAATCGTCAAAGAACTTGCAGTTGGTTTCAAAGGATCTGGTCGGAACATAAGTATGGATCGATTCTTCACTACCCTACCTTTAGCTAAAAACCTTTTATCTTGGAATCTCACTGTTGTTGGAACTTTGAAACAAAATAAGCCATACATTCCACAAGAAATGAAAGCATCAAAAACAAGAGAACCATTGTCATCGCTTTTTGGCTTTCACGAAAAAGTAACAATGTGTTCTTATGTTCCGAAGAAGAACAAGGCTGTGATTTTGCTGAGCACGATGCACGATGATGCTACAACGTCCGATGCAACACATAAAAAACCAGAGATGATTATGTTTTATAACAAAACTAAAGCCGGCGTAGATACAATGGATCAAATGTGCGCAAGATATTCTACTCAACGGCGAACGTGCAGGTGGCCACTAGCTTTTTTTTATAACATTCTTGACATCTCAGCTCTCGCAGCTTACGTCGTTTATTTTGAAAACAATAAAATGATACCAAAAAAGACAAACCAAAGACGACTTTTTTTGCGTCAGCTAGCAGAAGAACTAGCACTGCCATTGATCGAAGAGCGATCTTCAAATGAGCAGATCATGCGTCATCATTCGACCAAACTGGCAATCGAAAGCTATTTCGACATACCAATCACAGACCAGCTGACTGCTGAAAATGAAAATCAACCACGAGATAACACTGGTCGAAAGGTTGTTGTAGGTTCATGCTACATTTGCAACAAGCAACCTATTCGCAAACGAAGGAAGACGAGGAAATGCTGCGTTGAATGTCAGAAGCCTGTATGCGATGAACATACTATCAAAATCACCAAGTGCCTAAAATGTGGTCAGTGAATTTTTTTTTCTTTTTTGTACTGAATTGCCAAAATATAAAAAGTTGAAAATTCAAAATTTTTTGTAATGATAAAATCGACAAATGTAATTATTATTATTATTATTATTATTGTATCAATTATTTTTTGTGAATAAACAAATAAAAAATAATATTATTTATTATAGTTCATTTATTCATAGTTATTCACCTTTTTATATCAAAATATTAAAATTTGTTAATATATTTCATGATATTTATTATTTTTGTATAGGGGTACCTGGGTACCCGGTTGGCGTATACGTATACATTTTTTCAAACTCAAAATTTTCTTAAAAAAAAAAAAAATAAAAAAATATCAGTGCATATTTTGATAGAAAATCGGTTGAATTATGAGGATCCGGGAACTTTTTTGCAAATTTCTGCTAGGGAAAAAGTTATTCATGAAAATACACCTCGATGGGCACCCGGGTACCCGGTTGGTAACACAAGGGTTAAATAACACTTACGAGTAGGTACTATGTTTGGGTATAAAGATATCGTTATTTTAAATTTTAGATGCCTTCCTTTTATATATTCAAGATATATTTTATTTTTTCATATATATATATATATATATATATATATATATATATATATATATAGGTATATATATATATATATATACCTATATATATATATATATATATACCTATATATATATATATATATATATATATATATATATATATATATATATATAGGTATATATATATATATACCTAGATCACAGTTAAATGGAACAAAAATAAAATATCCTGAATATTTAAAAACGGTAAAAAGCCCGAAATGTTCATACAGATGGAATAATATTGTAATTACTTAATCCTTACTAGCTTATTCCATCTGTATGAACATTTGGTGATGTTAAAACAAAAATGTACCATGCACATGACCGTAGTAGTTAAGCGCAGTATAATAATAAAATTAAAAAGAAATAAAAAAAAATTAAATATGAAAAGAAAAATATAAAATAGCACACTGCCTAATTTTTTCTTTTCAATGGCAATCGCATAATTTGCCCACAGTATTTTGTTTCCTAATACCTAAGAGTAAAATTATCATTTCTAAATTTTATCAGCCGTTATGTTTGGAATTTTAGACTTTCTATATACAACCTATTTTAATGAATTATTCGCAATATACCAAGTTACGATGGAAATTATACAAAAACTGATTAATTTTAATTAATTAATATTATATAAATATTATCTTAATATTATTAAAAATAATATAAGTAACCTCGGTTTATTACTCTACTCATGGGCGTACCCAGGATTAAAACTAGAGGAGGGCAAACCATGGTAAGTTAGGTTGTAACTATAGGGATGGCGGCCTTTCAAAAATAATCGGTTTTCAGTTACTTCGGTTTATTTTATGTTCGGTTTAACCTTACGGTTATAACCGCTCAAAATAAGCGGTCTTAAGTTCTTTCTTTTTAGGGAAAACAACACTTTTAGAAAAAAATTTTCATTTTACAATTACATTTATTTTTAAAGGATGATATCTTTCGTATACCGTAATAACCATAATTAGCTAAATGTATTAGAATTTTAAAGAAATTAATATAATTTTTTTCTAATAAAAACAAATTACCAGACATACAAGAATTTTAAAATTTATTTTATTTCAAAAAATAATTTGCCCGATTTTTTCTCTGGTTATTAATTAAAAAAAAGAGTCAAGAAAATAACGGAAATAAACTGGTGAGCCGAAACAGAAAAGCCGGTTTTAGGTTATAACTAGTAGGTTTTTGCCATCCCTAGTTGTACCATTTTAATACGGAAAAGGCACTGTGGTAAACCCAATAAAAAAAATTATATACTCTTATATGAGCATATGTATAATTTTATATAATTCGCATACAATTTTTATATTATATAATATATGTAAAACTATATATGATTTATATATAATTACATTTAATTATATATAAAATCATATAACTATACATGTGTAAAATTATATAAAATTATATATAATTATATAGAAAAGAATTCTATATATAATTCTATAAAGCCATTTTTTGTATACAATTTTATTTTATAATATTTTAAATAAATTTCATATAATTTTTTTTATTGGAAACAACTGATCATTCGTCATCACTCTATAATTTTGTTTCGTTTTATCACTTTATAACCATTTAATTTTTTTTTTGCTTCTAGGGGGGGGGGGCGCTGCGTACCGCTCGCTGGGTACGCCCAGGACTCTACTGTTTCCATTAAAGAGGAAGCCTATTTTTAAAAATTTTGATTCTTTATCTGCTAAAAAAGGTACGCCAAATAAATAAATAACAATGGTCTATACAAATTAAACTTTTTTTCTGCCTTAGATTTATAAAAAATTATGGGGTTTTGGAGACTTCTGCTTACTCAAATACTCTGAGACTTCTGTGTATTCAGTTTGTTTATATAACATCAAGATTAGTCACATAAGGAACTGTAAAAATTACACTAAAAATCGTGTAATAAGAAAAATTGCACAAAAAAATTTAATAGGTATATTTTTATTTTTATGGATATATACTTTACATTAATAACTAATAATTATTGTAAGTACCTATATTAAATTTCACCAAGGCTTGACAAATCCTTTCCTTTTGCCTCCAAACTTCTGTTAGGCGATTTCCACTCTCTCGCATGTTACTTCTTTATAATCTTGGGTTTTATGGTCTCCTAAAAAGTTTCTTATGACATCTTTAAACGAAAACCTTGCCCTTAAATCTATAAGGTTGAGTTTTCATTTTTGTTAAATTAGGGTCACAAAAATGCCCTCTTTTAGTTTAGCTGCCCGTTCAACTACCATTTACATTAACGAAACATTAGGGAGGCAACTCATTGTAGACTTATTAACTAAATTTATTATTTTCTTATAAAATAACGTTCATACTTACGTACGAACGTAGTTTTTTTGGTGTTTTACCGTTTATCCAGTAATGTATTGTTGATTTAATTAAACTTTTTTGTCAAAAATAATTGACCTAGATTCTTTTCATCTAAATGTTAATGAAATTTTTGAATACAATTTATTGTTTAGTTAACAAATAAATTTGTATATTAATTATTTATTTAACGGTATTTAATTTCGCATTTGGTTTGTTATACTTTGGTTACGTTAGTATTATAGTAATTTTGATATACTAAATTAGAAAGAGTGACCCAAATATTCCCCTATTTTTAGGGCCTTTTAGGAACCTCATGAATTTTATTTAAAAGTGATCTAAACGATCGTTTATGGAAAAACTTTAAAGTAGCCAAATTTCAAGGTGAACATAGTTCTTGTTTTTGAGATATGACGAGTTAACTCATTATTTAATTCATTCACGCGAAGGCGAATCCGATATTTTCGGTAACCTCGTGCGTTAAAAAAGGCTAAAAATAAATAAAAAATAAACAAAAAATATGGAAAAAGAAAATCATCAAAACAAGGAAAATATAAAAACATTTCGCTGGATTAGTCCGTGACGTGGTGAAGAGACATTTACATATTATTAAAATACATTTTAGTAATATAACCAGACCTACTCTTTCTTTCGACTTCCATGATTATGTAATATTATAATCCATTGATTTAAAAAATAAAATTTGAAAATTTTTATTTATTTGTGAAAACTATAGCCCTTGGCTCTAAAATTACCTAACAATTGCAAGGCTAACTACAATCAAAAGGGAAGTAAAGGTTAAATTCCTTTCACGTTCTAAACATTATACGCTCTGAACTATATATATACAGTCAGGGACAATATTGTTGGTACGGTAATAAATATTTTAATTAGAGTGACAAAAAATCAAATCTCTTTTTAATTTAAAAAAAGTGTCATCATTTTATTATTTATTGATACTCTGTACGTACTTTTAACACACGTGTTTAATTTTGGCTCTTCCCATAGTTTAGAAAATAAACAAACATATCTTTAGTCACCAATATAAAGCGGTCAATATTGTTGGTACGACATCAGTTTATACTTGTATAGTGAATAGCAGGCAACAAAAATAATATTGTTGATATAACAATTTTTTAATTCGTAGATTAATAAATTCACATCGATAAATTTGTGCACCTAATTTATTAAACTTTAGAAAAACAATGGAAAAAAGAAAAGAAATTTGTAAAGACGTTAGAAAACTTATAATTGAAGACCGACAAAATGGAATGAGTTTTGGAAATGTGGCAAAAAAGTATAATGTGTCTAAAAATGCAGTAGTGGCTCTGTGGAAAAAGTTTCAAGAAACGGGATCTGTGGAAAATCGATCGAAAAGGGGACGAAAGCGGAAAACTTCTTTAAAAACGGATGTTAGAATTGTCCGCGAAATTAAAAAAAAGCCTGATATTTCGGCTCGTGAAGTTAAAGAATCTCTTGGTTTAAATATTTCGACTCGAACAGTCCGGAGAAGAATTCGAGAAGCGGGTTTAAAAAGTTTTTATAAAATAAGAAAACCCTATATTAGTGAACGCAATAGAAAAAAAAGACTTCAGTTTGCAAAAACCTATATTAATAAGCCCTTGGATTTTTGGAAGACAATAATTTGGTCAGATGAGAGTAAATTCGAGTTATTCGGAACAAAGAGGAGACAAAGAGTTTGGAGGAAAGTTGGAGAAGCCTTCAGTAAACGACATGTCCAAAGTACGATTAAACATGGTGGAGGAAATATACTTGTATGGGGTTGTTTTAACTATCATGGCGTTGGAAAAATAGTGAAAATCGACGAAAAAATGACCGGTCGTTATTATATAAAAATATTAGATAAAAATTTACCTGCTTCGGTTGAAAAAATTGGCTTAACGGGGCCATTTATCTTTCAACAAAATAATGACCTCAAGCATACGTCTCGTGTTACCAAGAATTATTTTTCTGAAAAAGGTATAGAAGTACTAGAGTGGCCTTCGCAAAGTCCAGATATAACTCCGATTGAAAATTTATGGTCGATTTTGGATTCAAAAATTACTAGAGCAAACGTAACAAACGCAAAATCACTTTGGAAACAAATGAAGAAAGTGTGGTATAACACTGAACAAAATTTTATTGAAAAACTAGTAGAAAGTGTACCGCACCGGCTTCAGGCAGTAATTGATGCAAAGGGCGGGCATACCAAATATTGATTTTTAATTCTAAATACTATCATTTCATTTTTGGAATATTTAAAAATATAATACATTGACTGTACCAACAATTATGTCCGGCCAGTTTTCGTTTAATTTCAATTTTATTTGCTTCAAAATCGATAATATAAAAATATTGGTTATTTTAAGTATTGATTTGTAATTTATACTAATGAAATAAATCTCTTAACTCGAATTCAAATGTTTACATTATAAACTACCTATACAAACCCATTGTTAAATTAAAAATTGTATGCCGTACCAACAATATTGTCCCTGACTGTATATATATATATATATATATATATATATATATATATATATATATATATATATATATATATATGTATATATATATATATATATATATATATATATATATTTCGACTCTCGTTAATTGAAAACTCGAGGGACCCTTAAAATATTACGAATTATAGAGAAGTTCGAATTATCAAGGTAACAATTTAAATTTTTTAAGCATTTGCGATGAATGAACTTGAACTTGTCTCAAAATGTACTTACAATCTTTCTGTCTCTTTCTCTCTGCAACTTTGAATTGTCGAGGGTTTGACGCCGATGGGTTCGCATTAACGCGTTGTTTTGTAACGTAGTAATGATTTTTTCGTTCGAATTACAAAGTGTATAAAAATGTATTATTTTAGTTAATATGTAAAGAGATTTTGTAGGGAACTCATGATGCCTTTGAATTCGATAATGACTCGGGGTCACACTCTAACGATAATGATTCCAGATATCGTTATGAAATAAAAAAACAACTATTTGCTTCGAATGCCAGTATTAGACTGATTTTTATTTTACTATTTCAGTTGCTAGGAAAACTCAATTAAGATAAATAATTATATATATATATATATATATATATATATATATATATATATATATATATATATATATATATATATATATATATATATAAATATGGTTCATTTCAGTTAAATTTAACCATGCTTCATCACTTTGAATTTAAATAATTTCCGTTTTCTTGGCTTTATCCCTTTCATTATTGTATTTACGTAAATTTTAAATTTGCCGTTTGTGTTTAGAAAAGAATACAAGATTGATTTGTTTCGAATATAAGAATTATTTAATTTTTTAACGAAAACCCATGATCAATTGTATCTAAAATGAGGTATATATATATAGGTATATATGATACATGGTATAAATTTTATAAGTTACTATTTATTATAATTGTAATCGAAAATAAAACTTAAAATAGAATTAATAAATATTAATTTATTATAAACTAAAAGCAACAAATCAGTCAATTTGTATTTGAGTAGACAAACAAAATGCTAACATATAACATTTGACAGTTGATAATTATTATTACACACCGTCGTTAATTCCAGCACTGATACGTACGCATCGTACATTTGGATAGGTAACGTGACTTTGGCGTGAAACATAGCGTAGATTAAAAAATTTATTGATGGAAAAAGAAGAAGCGAATGAATATTCAGACCATACAATAGCTACTATAGGTATCTATGTATATTTTGATACATGCATGAATGTATGTACAAATATAAAAGTGATTGTATTGTTTGAAAAGTTGTATTGTTATTTTTTAATTAATAATGTAACACATCAGACCGAGGCGGACTCAGTGGATCCAGGAGAGGTATAGGTGATAAACTAACACCTAACCTTATATGTAATCACGTACAGTTTATCAACAATCAGATGGATAATTACAAAATTTTTATAATTTGTTTTTTTTTCTCTCTTTTTTTCATTCTGTATTATATACTTGTACGTCTTGGTCGTACACTTTCTAATATGAATGAATTTTTAAATTTTAATTAAATTACTTAGTTAGTGTTTGAATAGTTTAATTCTCATACGGGGGGCATGTCCGCATGTCTCACCAACGTGATATAAATTAAATTCGTTTGTTTATATGCAACGTTATGAGGGCTTCCAATTTGAATTCTTTTGTTAATCAAATAAATATAATAATATTGTTCCTTTTATTGTTATTATTACAATTACAATCGAATTTACTTTATGTTATTTTCCTGAACTATACGATATTTTATTTTAGTACATCTAGATAGATGTAATACCAGAATAATTCCGGAATTCATTGTTTAACGTAAAAGCCCCTATACCGGAACGCGATCATTTATGTCTGAACAGTTTTAGCAATTATATATTAATGAAGTTATTTTTGAAAGAAACCTCTGATAACAAAATTTATTATTAATACAATGGTTACTTTTCAATTTAAATTCACCTCGCATTTAAAGTTTCCTTACTTAATTAAAGAAATATATATACACACACACATACATATATATATATATATATATATATATATATATATATATATATATATATATATATATATATATACAGGGTGGTCCAGAATTATGTACCGTAATTGCTGGAGCTGATAGTATGTTCAAAAATAATGGTACCTTTTCATCTACACTTTTTTCCAAAACTCAATAATAAGGGAGATAAGGCAGAGGGGTAAAATGTAGAGGGGTGGAACGAAACTAACTTCTTCTTTTAAAAACAATTTTGGGCGCTTTTGATTACTCGATTCATAATCTAGGGGTGCGTATGAACATTAAGATAGTTAAATTTATGGTATCAATTATTCCATCACTTATGATTAGGGGATAATTTGGAAATAGATACTTCTACTTTAAATTACTCGAAAACTGTAATATTTATCGAAATGTAACAAGTATACCTTTTTTGCGTGAAATTGTCTGAGGAATCATACTATCAAGGATTTTGTTTAAATAATTGCAAGTTAAAAAAGTAAAGACGTGATAACTCACACCTACCACCCAAAACCACCCCTTCGTCATGAGTGGTGGAATAAGTGTTGACATAAATTTAATCCTTCTAACGCAAAATAAGTACCCCTAAAATATCAATCCGTTATTCAAAAGCGTTTGGAAAATATTTAAGAAATAATGGTTTTCGTTTCACCCTTTTACAGAGTTGTATCTCCCTTATTATTGAGTTTTGAAAAAAAGTGTACATGAACAGGTACTATTATTTTTGAACGTACTACCAGCTCTAGCAATTACGGTACATAATTCTGGACCACCCTGTATATAACAAAAATGTTTTAATGTATATAATATATTAAAAAATTTTTGTTGAATACAGTATTTTGATCTTTCATTTACGTCTGATACTTAAACCATTCTAAGGTTCCTACTTTGACGTCTAGATGTCACTCTATGTGTCAGATTACTCATATTACACGTCTGTTTGTATATCGGTTCCCAACTCCTAGTGTCATTAATATTTCTTTGTTTGGATATAGGTGTCGACATTTTGTAAAAGAAAAACATTAATAAATAAAAATTTTGGGATTATATTCTTTCAAAAATATATTCATTGAATTAAAAAAACTTTCGTTTATGCTTATTAAAAAAAAAAATGCGTGTTTTTTTTGTCAATTTTTATAAGCCAGTTTAATTAGACACCTAAAAATAGTGTTTTCTGTATAGGGGCTTTTACGTTATACAGCCTTGGCCAAAAGTATTGAGCACCCCCATAAAACACGTGTAACGCTAAAATTAATTTAAAAATGACTTTTCTGTTTAATAATAGAAAGAAAGCCAATACTAAGAATTAATTTTAAACAATTGATAAAGGATTTTAAAGTACCATAAAACACCTGGCCCACAAAATGTGAAATTTGAATTTATTTGAAAAATAATGTAACTTATTTTTTAGCCTGTTATAAGCTTTCAGGATAACAAGAAGCTGCTGAGTGTTGTTTATTCGTATAGTAAAGACAGTTTGTAATACGAAATGCCGAAACAACCACAACTTAACACAAAAACACGAATAAAAATCCAGATTTTATATGAAGAAGGGAAGACTCAAATAGAGATTGCTAAATTAATAAAAGTTTGACGTTGTGCAGTGCAATTTTCAATTAAAAGGTTCGTGGAGACTGGTTCTCACGCAAACAAAATGAGAACGGGCAGAGAACGCGCTACTACTGACCGTCAGATTAGAAAACTTATCCGTGACAAGTTAATGAAAAAGTAAAGAAATCCAAACAAAAACACATTGCAAAAATTAATGAAAATCTTGAAGAACCTAAAGAATACCAACCAAATCAAATAGCGTATTTCACTGAGAATAAACAACATAACAACAAACTTCATCCCAAATTTAAACAGATTAAAGTTAAAGAAAATAATAATGTTACTATTACTGATACTAAAAATTGTAAAATCCCGAAGCAAAAATTAAGAAAACCATACTTGTTACAGGATCATAACGTTGACAATGACGTTGACAATAACCATGACAATGACGCAACGAATCGAAATACAAGACTTGACGAACAACCCGGGACTTCTCGCGATCAAGATAGGCAACACTCAAATCATTGAAAATTATTACAAATACTTGCATTACATAGATTTAGACGACTACAAAGTTAAACAAAATCACTTAATCTCTAAGTCTCATTAGTGATAAAACAAAATTAGGTAGTATTAGAGAAATATTGAATCTAAAAGTCAAAGCATTAGAAAATAATCTGAAAATAATTTATCCCCGCAAAATCAATAGAGGAGCCTTTTCGACAGTTTTGGTACCGTTATCAATGTCATAACAGGCAACATGGACAGTAACGATGCTCAACAAATTAATAAAGAATTAAGTGACTTAAAATCAAATCAAAATAATTTAATATTTCAATCCAATAAACAAGTAAAACTAAACGAACAAATGATTCAGAGGTTCAAAAACATTACAGATCATATTAATTCACAACAAGACGTTATAAATAAATACCTAAACAAACTATGATCCGACATTCAAAGTAAGGTACGAGAAGACGAAAATGATTTTAAGTACATGCAATTCTTATATCAACTTTCTTATATTATTGATTTACTTAATAACCATATTGAAGATATTATCGAATCAATCAATCTAGCTAAATTAAACGTAATTCCAAAAAAACATTCTCATACCGAAAGAGCTTGAACACGCGTATCAGCTTCTTAAAAATCAAAATATTTCAATAACATCAACTGAACAAATTTACGAACTTTTAACTCTTCAAGCTTACTATAATCATACAGCTGTAATATTCAACAGTCAAATTCCTCATTTCCAACCAGATACCTTTGAATACAATTTAGTAGAACCTATACCCACACAAAACAAAATATTAAAAATCCATTATCCTTTTATTCTTTCCAACGAGCATCAAATGTATTTTGCTAAACAAAGTTGTCCCAAAATTGAAATCTACACATTTGCAAATTGGAAAACCTAATCAAGATTTAACATGATCAGTGCTTTAAGAAAATTCTCCGCAGCTATCCGGGCAACTGCACCTACGAAGAATTCGGAAATCAACTGGAAATTAAGAAGATCTCGGATTCTTATGTCGTTATAAAAAATGCCATAAATTTGACTTTAGCATCGACATGTGGTGTAAAAAGAAGAAAATTCACTGGTACTATGCTAATCAACTTCAGAATACGAATTTCGTGACCAACTGCAGATCCTTCCGTTACATAATCTTCCAATCGTCGAAAGTCATTTTGAACCTAAGATCAACTTACAAAAACTAAACGACTTTCATTTGCAAAAAAATGAATGAAATGGACAACAAAACTCATGGTTTCATACATATTACAACTACCTACAGCATCATCGTGGTCTTCACAACAATAATAATCATTGTCCTAATAATCAACAAATGTCGCGGACATCGCACGCTCCAGGAGGACCCATCTCCAGTCGTCACCGCACCTTCAGTTCCACTCATAACCACAAGTTCAGTTCCAGTTCAGAAAACAAAGTTCCTTTGGCCTACACTTCACATTAAGAGCGGAGTAGTTATATAACAGTCAAATTGGAATTTATTAATAAAATAATTATTACCTTTTATTTCAGCTTATTAAGCAATTTTGTTATAATATGATTTTTTCTTTAATTCACAAACAGGAAATACTAATACAATACTTTTTCGATTTTATAAAATAAATTTGTAAAGATCAATGTTAAAATTCCACAAGCAAAGTCAGCATATTGAAAATTATAAAAAGAACGAAATAACGTTGCTCGTGGAATTTTACCTATCGAGATTTGGAATTGTGAACTAGTAATTTTGCAGTGATTCGTTTGATTATCATAAATAAATTTTCCTGCGGATTTCGATTGTTGTAAATTTAAAATAAATAAAGTTTTTTTAACAATCCTTCAACACTCGAAACCAAAAGTATATATTTTTGAGTAAATTAACGAATAACTTCGAATTATTTTTAAGTTACTTTAAATACTAATCTTTTAAAGTAATTTGATTTTATTATGCAAAAATGTCAAAAACTTGAAATAGAGCCCGACATCTATACTCCAAAATCTGAATTACTACCATTTATATTACAGAGAATGATACTAAATAAGGTTCTCTTCTTGGATGTAATAGAAATGTTAGCCGTCTAAAACACTGTCGGTTGAAGTAGTCTCAAATACATATGCATATTTTTACCGCCTAATTGCTAAATTAAAAAAAAATTCAAAAAACAAACTTGAGTAAAAAAATTTTTTTTCTTCATTTATATTTTTAAATTGATGCATTAGATCAGTTTTATCGAAAAACTCTCATATAGTCGCATTTAAAAATCTACAATTTTGTATCATAACTCGAAAACCATAAGAGCTATAAAGCTCCTGAGTATAACAATCGGTTTCCCCCGTCTACAACTCTCATTTGAAGAATTTTTCGATTAAATCAACGGTTTGGCTGTAATCAAAATGACAACTCTCGAAAAACTCAGGCTGTATATATAGCTTATAAAATTTCATGAATGTATGAGAGTTTCAAGACTTTTCTTCGGAACCCTAAAATAAGCAAAGATAAGGGAAAGAGACATTTTACCGTAATAAAGGGTAATAGGTTATCGGCATTACCGACTCAGGTAATAGGTTATTATCACACCAAATTTCATGAAAATTCGTGCAATAGTTTTTGCGTAATGTGTGCACATGCTCAAAATGGTTTTTATATTTTCCCGTGCGAATGAGACATTTTCCCGGAGTAAAGAGTATCTTGTATATTGACCCAGATAATAGGTTATCACCACACCAAATTTCATCAAAATCGTCCAATAGCTTTTGCTTAATGCATGCACATGTTCAAAATGGTTTCTGTATTTTTCCGAGGGAACGAAACATTTTTCTGTAATAAAAAGTATCCTAGATGTTGACCCATGTATTATCAGCTCTTTAGAGTATCTAAATAATTCTTGACTATTCTGTATATTATAAATTGTATTTACCCACGTTATCCAAAGAGCTTACTTGCATTAACCTTTCTGTGTGAGTAAGGCGGGTTATTTCATAGGTTCCGTATTTATTAAAAATAACTCTCGTACAAAATTAAGTAAATCATGTTTCATTTAAAAGCTCGATAAATATTGTATCCAATAATAATATTCTATCAAAGAATACCTTAATATTGAGACCACATAAATATTCTATCAAAGAATACCTTAATATTGAGACCACTAGTTACTTTTTTCGGCTTTCATTTTAACATATCCGCTTTGGACTGCCTTCCCCGAAGACATCCAAAATTCTCCCACACTCCAACTACTTAGAGATATCAAGTAATCCCAAACTAATAAAGAACGGACTCGCAAATTTGGAACTGTAAAAATTTTAGAGAACTCTATTCTATAAAGTTGTGCGCAGTATAACTTAAAATGTACTCATCATGAACTTATAATTTGGTATCGATTTTATTTGGAAACATTCTTAAGCCGTCCCTCCGCGGTCTTCCTTTTTCCTAAAGTCAAGATAACCAATAAATTATCAAATAAAAGTTCAGTGTTTTTGTTTAGTTACCATTACAGATTAATTACAATTAATTAGAAGATAAAAACTTTTTACAAAAATTTTTTAAGGATAATTCTGTTGTCAGGGGATTTGGGGATAATATTGTACATAATTATGTAGGCATTCGTATCCATGGAAATATAAGTAATTCTGTCCTATATCTTAGTAAGGTTAACATTAAAAAAAGGTCAAGTCGTGGACAAATTTTGACTCGTCCATTTTAAAATCATTAAAATAATTCATCTACATTATGGAGCCAACTTTAAGTCAGTGATGATTAAAAATTGTGATATAATATCCGAAAATTTGATTAAGATATAGTTAAGGGTATAAATATAGAAACCATTAAATAGAAATAAAATTACGAATTCGTTTCTGCACTAAACTGCACTTCTTAACATTTAATAAAAAAAAAAATTCTAAATTAAATTGAAATGAACTGCCGTATCAAAAAGTAGATATTAGTTTCTTATATAAAATATGATGAATATTGCTACGGTATGCATCACTAATATAGCTCGGCTCTAAAAATGTATTAATAATAAAAGAAATCTATTTTATTTATTTGTGTTGATTGTGTTTTTGTTTATGATATTATTTAAACTATATTGGTGCGCATGATCTTTTATAAAAATAACAATATTATATAAAACACAAGTGAGTGATCGGTGGTGCCGCCTGCTGTGTAGTTAATCAACTAGACGAATAATAGAACAGCACTGACTTGCAATAAATTTAAACAAGCAACTAACTACTCTGTATTATTATAAGTCAGTTTCAATGTACAACAATGGACAAATATACGTATTATAAATAGAGGAAAAATTTTATATTTACACATTTAAAAATTTTGGCCAGCCAAACGCTTTTTCTAATATACGTTTTATTATTAAGTATCAGTTATGGTCTGCGGTTTTACTCGACTAAAATTTTCTCATCTATGAGTTATGTCAATATGAATAATGTCAATTATTCATAGTGCTCCACTCTGCTCGCCAAATTACCTTAAAGTAGTCGTCTTTACATTTCAATTTTATGTGTAATTTCTACACTTTGAGACCTTCCTTTAGGTACTTGTATTAATAGTTTTCGGAGTGTTTTAATCTCCTCCATGTGATACCGCAAGAAACAATTTTAAACTCACATTAATTTTTTCCTAAGATCCTTACCACAGTTTAAATAATAGTTTGTTTCACAAACAATTACGAAACGAGATGACGTAAGAGTGTCATTTGGAATTCAAAAATTCCAAAGAGTTATCCATGTTATGTACCTAAATAATGCATAACATTATGCATACTAAGACAGTGAAAATATCATCACTAAAGTAAATTTCATTTAGAAAAATAAATTTGCAGGTCAAATTATTTTGTGAAAATTTACAGTTGATAATTATGTAAATTATTTAATTTTGTCTAAGTTTCTGACTTTTTAAAATTTTTAACAACGATGGCAGTGGAATTTTAACTGTCATTAAATTTTTTTATTTAAAGCTTGTCATCAGTTATTTTTGATATTTCCTTGTAATTTTAGTGTGTTTTGTGATCTGTAAGATATTTCTGATATGTATTTAATTATTATGGTTGCTTAAAATGTCTGGTGATAACTGTTGTGCTGCTAAATTTTGTTTAAATCATTCAAAACAAAATTTAAATTTATGTTTTTTCTGAGTGCCGTTTGATGCAAATTTGTAAGTATTATTATAATTTGAATGCTTATGTAAAAATACGTTAAATAATAAATAATTATTAATATCTTATAATAATTCAGTTAATATTTTCGATTTCGACAGTGGTTGGCGCTAATAGGTTGTGACGATCTAAATTCTCGTGTTGAATACTGTCAACAATTTTGCGTTTGCTCAATTCATTTTGAAGAAAGTTGCTTTTAGTTGTTCATATAATTTAACACGACCAATATCAACCCTCAATCTCACATGTACAAACACATACAATCACATTAGTAAAAAAGGACATACATAATTGTTTGTACTTATATCAAAAAAGAATAGAAAGTGCGTTTCGCTACTGCCTATAGTAATAATTTTTTATTTATACTGTGTCTTTACAGTATTTGAGCAAAATTTTATCAAAAGGTAACCAATATTATTTAATTTGGTCCTCATTTAGTAGACCTTTGGTGAATATATTTTCACGTTAATTTTAAATCAGATATTCTGAACTTCGGCACAAAACTAGTTCCTTATAGTGTTTCAGTCTCCTTTTCCAACAACTTTAAAATAATCATATCCGTATGTCAATAACATCTAATTTCTGCACCATGGGACCTTGCTGTAGATACTTATATTGACATTTTTAAAAATATTTTAATTTTGGACTATTTCTGCAGTTACATGGCTCTGGAGACTAATTTTAAATCCATCTTCATGTTTTTTTTTTTTTTTTTTGTGATTTCAATAATATTTGAGCAACATTTAGCCAAGATCCGTCCAACCGCTTATTTTGGGTACTTTTCGAATAAAGATCTGGCGAAACACATGTTAACTATATGTTCATTTTTTTTGAAATTTCAACAGAATTTACGTAATATTTAATAAGGGTCAGTTCAGCTCTTTAGTTTGCATTAATTTTGGACCCTAGACACTTACTTAAAAAAAAAAGTTCTGTTTTTTTCTAATTTTGAATAGTTTTGAGCAAAATTTTATTAATACTTTTAACCTTTAATATATGGCCTATAGAACACAGAGAATCGCCTATTATCACTTGTTTGGTTGTGGAAATTATTAATCCAAATTAACAAACTAACACAAATTAATACCCTAACAAACCCAAAAAATTAATATACTTAGTGAAATGCTGTGTTAAGTGCCTAGTTGGTTTACTGCATTGAAAGGGAGACGAAAGCCTGGTGTCTTGCGAGGTGTTGGGCTGATCATCGTATCCCGGGGATTAGATACTCTAATGCAACACCAGACATTCCTTATATTGTATATATATATATATATATATATATATATATATATATATATATATATATATATATATATATATATATACATATATTTTATGTTGCAAATTTCCATATAATTTTCCTCATTCAACTACAGTTATTTTATTATTTTGCATATAATATGTTATTACAACCAAAGCGTGAGAGTGAGAGCGCGTGTTATACACATATTATGTGCTTCACTTATCTGGCTAGGTCGGATAGATTTAGGCTGCTTATGTCGGGTAGATTTAGCTTCCCGCACATCATACCTAAAGTGAGTCGCGTTTGGTGCGACATAATACGAACTCGCAATCTTTTCTTCATCAAAAAATATCAGGCGATCCAACAGAAGCTTTCGTCGTGAAAAACTTCTCAAAAGTTCTCGATCCTTTATATGAGCTGTAATGTCCATGTTAAATAAAACTTGACTTTAGTGAATCAGAGAACTACTCGGTAAACGCTTATTGTTCGATCGCATTAAATATTATCTGTACACAGTGTTCACGATACTCACGGTTAGTATCTACACTCTGCACTTTACACTGTAAATCTGTAAACATTATATAGTGTGTGCATTTAGAATCCAAGATGACGTTTCTGAGGGAATGAATAATTTGGTTCCATTCTTTTTCAAATTTTTTAAATATATTTCAAAGTAGATAATTTGCAATTAAAAGCAAAGCTTATTAAAGGGAGAAATATTTTTAGACAAGTGAAAAAAATAAAGACAATTTTGAGAATTTCTTAAAAAAAATTTATAAAAATTTTTTTACCTACAAAGATGACAGCAGTAGAAGCCTTTGATTGCCAGCCTTGGTACTCAATCATTCAAAGGCAACGAAATCATAGTCGTTCGATCTAAATGTCAGTATAAATTTATAAAATAAAGGGAACATTAGGAGTAATAAGTTGTCAGGAAAGGGAAATAAAAAAGTAGATTAATTTAAAAATTGCGCTACCGGTTTCGGAACAGCATATGCTTCCGTCTTCTGGCGATTCCTTTAATTAAAAATAAAAAATAAAAATAGAAAAGAAAAAAGTTATTTGTTTTTAAAGTTATATTGTAAAAAATTTCTTTAGGAAATAATGATAAAATTAACCAAAGTTCTCCGTAGGTTACAGTGTTGGCAAACAAAATAACAAAGTGCAAAGAAGTAAACAGGTTTATAAATGTTTCTGCAAAGTACTGGGCGTGAATTTCTTGAAAATACGACTGTAGTGGTGTAGTGGTAATCAAGTTGAAACGAATCAATTGCTAAGTTGGCGTTAGGATATATAGGACATATCAAGCAATGTTCTAGAAAAGATCTTTTTCTATAATGTGCTACTGTTTATATTATTCTGGTGTTTTCAAAATCAAAGCGATGGTTGTTATGCTATGAATGTTGTGCTAGGTCGGAGCTGGTGTTGCCATGTTGGACATTACGACGATACTGGCCAAGTCTATGCAACAGTTTCTGTTTGGTGTGTCCGACATTGGCTGCATCACAATCTTGACAATGAACTATATAAACCACATTCTGATGGTTGCTCATGGAGGTTGAGAGTTTTAAAGTTGAATAGAAATTTTTCAGGTTTGTGGAATATTAGAAAGTTGGGTGGAGTTTAAAAGGTTTTAAAATTTTCCTTATATTTTCAGAGTGCTGTCCAGTAAAAAGAAGAGAAAAGTAATGTTTACTGAGAGTATTCTGTTTCAAGAATTTATCGGAACAATTATGAAACAGTCTGTGAGTCAATTTTTTGGTTATATTCAGTATTAATTTTTTGGGGTAGTTATTAAGTGTTAAAATATGTTGAGCATTTTTCAGCGCACGGGGACGGTGCAAGTGGTGGCTCAACCTGACGGATCTAGTAATCAAATTTGAAGCTACGTTTATTAATTAATATATATTTTAGTGTAGATATAATTTGCCAATGTTACTTTTTATTTATAAGCATCAGTCTTATCTAACAGTATTGTTTATAACTTACAACTAAATACATTTAATCCAGAAAGATTTAAACTGTAAAATTAATTTAATTTAGTCGAATTTTTGCGGGTATGTTTAGTTTAACAATATCACTTATTATGTAAAAAGTCTTCATCCATACCTACAATATATCTTATATGTTAGGATAAATTCCGTTATTGAGTAGTCGACTCGGTAAAATTTTACTAAGTATATGCACTGTAAAAAGATTTCCATTACATATTTACATTTTGCCAATTTTTCCTGAGTAGAAAACGTACAAAAACTTTTCTACAGAGAATTTTATTTACTGTTAAGGCTTTTATAATAACTACAACTGCTATCAAATTTACCGGAACAATTTATGAAATTTAATTAAATGACAACTACAAATAACTTCAATTAAAATTTTCTTTTACTTATAATTTTTACGTTCCAGTATTAGGACGCATGATTATTCTGGATTTATTATAACTAGCCAGTGCTGTTAAGAACTGGTATAGAGTTGTTAAAGGTATTTTAACTAATTTGTAAAAAGTAATGTTTATACGTGACTAATGCGATATTATTTTAAAACAAAATAATATCGCATAACAAAATATTAAGACCAAGATTTGAATGCAAGTGCAAACAGCAAACCCATGTTTGTACTACTGGTGGTAATCACACAAATATTAAAAATACGATATTTTCAGATAAATGTTAGTATAGTCTATAATATTTTTTTTTGATATATCAAAAGTTCTGTCAGCTAGGTGAATTTAAAACTATTATGTATTTCTAAACTCTCATTTTTTAAATATTTTAAATTTGTTTTGAACAGTGTACCTATATCGATGCACAATCTGTTAAGTTATTGAAATCATGTATCGACTGTGTTTTTATAGTGCCTGTCATCGTTTCAGTATTATCTCTCTGACTGTTCGAAACGTTCCTGTGTTTATTTTTTCTTATGCTCAAAAAGTAACTGCGAGCATAGTTAGGTACTGTGTTGTCATACTGGAAGCTGATTATAATAAAAATTTATTATATTTAATAGCCTATAAAGTGTATAGTATCCATACCATATTAAATAATGATAAACTACTTAACGAAAATACGATGAACACATTCATATAATTCAATAATGTGATTTTTGCTTTTTAAAATTTGATTATAATACATACCTACACGAGTAGCTACAGATACAAGTTTTTCTACTCCTACTATTAAAAGTAACATTTTGGGTACGGCTAACTATATGTAAAAATTAACAAATGCCCACATCGTGTGGAAATAACGCGCGAAGTTATTTCCCACGGCTTAATATAATAAAAAAGTAGGCTGTTTCGTTAATTTAATGTAGGAGTATAATATACATATATATATATATATATATATATATATATATATATATATATATATATATATATATATATATATATATATGAAATTTGGCAAGGAGGTCCCTATTGGGTCGTAGGCGCTCGCTAAGAAAGAGTTTTGCAAAATTTCTATGTATACAGCAATCTATGAATTTATTTAAAAAATCATACAAATTTTAAATGGTTGCTAAGTATTTGGAAAACAATAATTTTTGTAATTTTAAAAATTAAATAGCAATGGTTACTTCTGAGATATTATATGTAGATTCTGTTTGTTTTTACTGATATTTGTCACTTGAATGTTTCTGATCTAAATTTATTCAAACTGAATTAATTATTTGCTGTTATTTACATTAATCCTATTTACTGTTACCAACAAAAAAACCAAAAACAAAGTCAATGTAAGTTTAAGGTTGTTACTGTTTTTGTATTATTACAAAAAATGAGTTTTCAAATACAAAATGAGAATATCTTTAAGCGAAACAGACGAAGATATAATTGCATTAAAGTTTGATCCGGTACTAAAGTAACAATCACAAAACAAGAAAAAAGATTAAGCAGCATTAGAACTAGAGTTAATAGTATAGTTCTGGAATAATCTTATATTTAAATAAAAATGAAATATGGACTGTATTTACTCGTTCCCAATGGCTTCAAGAAAACGGGAATACCTATATATCAAAAAAATGATGAAAGAAAACTAGAGGTAAAATTTGCATACGAATTGAAAGAAAAATATCACAATTAGCCAGTGTTACCCCACAAGATCGAAGGACTTCAAATAAAGCTTAAGGTAAACGACTGGACGTATCATTACTAAATTTTGCGCAAATACTACTGAGATTCTGAAAAAAATAAATGTTACGTTATAATTGATCCTTAAAGTCCTAGGATCCCAAAAAGAATTCAAAATAATTGTCTGGACGAATTTTGACTAAATTTTTGGCTCAAATTGTACTGAGATTCTGAGGAAAATGAACATTTTAAAATTGCCCTCCAGGGTTCTGGGGACTCAAAAAGACCCAAAAGAAACGACTGCATGGATCTGAACTTTTGCCCTATTATTATTAAGAATTCGAAACAAATTAATGCGAGTTCGGAAATATTCCCAGAGCCCTCTGAACTCGAAATGTCTCGCAAAATAATAAAGTACTCTTAAAATTATCAATGTGACTATCTCAAGGTATGAAAATTAGATACGCTATTAAAATATGAATATCGCAGAATATATCAGTATATCTAATTTAAAAGCGGGAATTTTTTTTCGTTCTGGTTCAGTTCCGGTTCAACGCAAAAAAAGAATAGTGGTGTCGGTTACGATTAAGGTTATAGAGTATAGGTTATTTTCGATTTCGGTTCTGGTTTCGGTTTTCGATTTTTGGTTTCAGTTTTCATTTAAAAGTTCGGTTTTTAAAAGTTTAAATTTTTTGCGAGTTGTGAATATATTATCTATTTTATAGAAATTACCTTTATAAAACATAACGTTTGAAAAATTCAATCTAAATATTTTCAAAATGCTCGAATTTATTGAAACACCATTTTCCCTTAGTAGGTGTTTACTTTAGGTCTGTGAAAGCTCTTTCGACACTCGCTTGATTAGTTGATACGCTAAACACAACCTCCGAAATTAAAAAATCTGGGAATATAAATTTTCATTTCTAGTCCAGTAACTAGTTCCTTTTGTATCTGATCTAGAAAATAAGTATCGTCGAACGCAGATATCATACGTCTGTTAATTCTAATTAGTAATGAGATGATACAGTAAAAAATAAATAAATAAATAAATAAAATAAAACAAAAAATATATTTTAACGACCATATGTACGACCGTTAGAAAAATTTATTGGTTACTGTCTCTGTAAATGTTTATATTTTGATCCATGGGAACTTTTCAGATGGTATTGTAAATTTCATTCATATACTTACCTACCTATATTATAGAAATATCAGTTCGTTAAATTTTGAAATTTATTGTTGAAGATTATAGAATAAAATTAAATATTGATTTCAGGTATGAACCCGAACGAAAAAAGTAACGTTTCGTTTCGCTTAACGGTTTTTGAAAAAAATAATTTTGCTCCAGTTAACGGTTACTCTCCGACAAAATCAATCGGTTTTACCGGTTTTCAGTTACGGTTCTGGTTCGGTTCGAAGCCCTATTAAAAAGATGAGATCGAAATTGATTCGCAGGATTATCGAATACGACTTTAATTAAACAGCCGGATCGGTCTTAATAAAATTTTATTAAAATAAGTTATGTTATTGAAATATGAATAAATTTACTTTTGTATAAAATTTCAGAACATCAAATTTAAATGGACGTGTGCTCAGAATTGTCCATCAATGACACCAAATAGATTGCAAATTGAAAAGCTGAAGGAATTTTTGACAAAATTTTATTCGAATATTGTTGAAAGCTCTGGAAAAAATTAAAGTCAGGTAAAATTGTCCCCTAGAAAGCCTAAAATAGAAATACTTCGAAAACTATTAACATGGGTATCTACATGACGATGTGGAAATTAGCCATGCTTTTGAAATATGTATGAATATGGCTACTTTAAGGTCGTTTGACAAGCGGGGCCAGGAAAAAAAATTAATTGATTATGTACAGAATTTCCGAATATCTAATTTAAAATTTACCCAATAATTTGACTCTAATTTCAAATAATTTTATGCGAGTGAAACCGCGGGTCACAGTTAGTATATAAATAATTCTAAAAATATACATAATACACAAACCAATGAACACTATTATATTATACTACTAGACAAAGCGTAAAGCCAGTTTCTAGGCATTTTTCTTGAAGCAGGTAACAAGGGTAAGACGGGTGAAATTTAATGAAATAATATAATGTTAATTTTTGAATAAATGCGGCTATAATTATTGCAGGACATAATTTTTATACGTACGTGTTTTGAAAACAAAGCGAATACCACTTTTCTTTTTTCAAAGTTTTGCAGTTTCTTCCCAAAAAAGTAAAATTTTATTATCAATATTATATTCTGATAATAATTATTTCAAAACGTAACTACGGATACAAATCCATTACTATACAGAGCGTTGATAAAGTTCCGGAACAGCTGAAAATCTCAGTTAATGTTGAATTTATCGAAAAATAACCCGGACAAAAGTTTCATGGGAAGAAATGAGGAACTGGAAAATGACTTCGAATTTGACCTTGAACATGAACTTGACCAAAATTTGGAGGTCAATTTTGTTTTTTTTTTTTTTAAAATGGAAGCTCCTATTTTTGACCTCGGATTCGGAAAGAGCGGGAAATTCTACGTTCAAAACCATATTCATACTTCATATCTCAAGGTCGTGTGAAGGTCACAAAAACGAAAAAAATATGATACTGGTTGGTCAAGGTCATGTTCAAGGCCAAATTCAAGGTTATTTTCTAGTTCCTCATTTCTTCCCATTAAACTTTTGTCCGGGTTATTTTTCAATAAAGTCAATATTAACTGAGATTTTGCGGAGCTGTTCCGGCACTTTATGAACGCTCTGAACAGCTCCGCAAAAATTTCACAAAATCTCAGTTAATATTGACTTTATCCAAAAATAATCTGAACCAAAGTTTCACGGGAAGAAATGGGGAACTAGAAAATGACCTCGAATTTGACCCTGAACATGACCCTGACCAACCAGTATCATATTTTTTTCGTTTTTGTGACCTTCACACGACTTTGGGATATGAAGTGTGAATATGGTTTTGAACGTAGAATTTCCCGCTCTTCCCGAATTTGAGGTCAAAAATAGGGGTTTCCATTTAAAAAAACAAAGTTGACCTCCAAATTTTGGTCAAGGTCATGGTCAAATTCGAGGTTATTTTCTAGTTCCTCATTTCTTCCCATCTTTTGTCCGAGTTATTTTTCGATAAAGTCAGTATTACCTGAGATTTTCAGCTGGTCCGCTACTTTATGAACGCTCTGTATAACAGAATACTATTAAGGTCGGAACTTGATCGTAACTGGTTACCTCAATTACACATTTGTATAATCAGTCTATATAATATAATATGTAATACGTTCACTAGTCTGTGACATAATATGTAAGTTGATTATTTATTATCTTTTCCATAGTTACAAAGTATGCTTTGGCAAAAATTTGAACATCTTACCACTGACATTATAATAAATTTAAAATTAGTTTTACTACTTATTTAAATAAATGTTAATGTAAATTTTACGAAAAAAATGTGCTCGTAGAAAAAGTATAGTGTAAAATACGTGGGAAAAGAGGCTTATTGTACAATATCGGTCATTAATTGTGAACAGAAATCAAATGTAATAAATTTATAAATTTTATTTGAACTGGTGCTTCACTTCTATTTTAAAATGAGTTTATAAAAAAATAATTATTTAAATACTTAAGCGGAACTTAAACCATTTTGTAATATTTGCTAGATGATTAAAATATCGTAGTGGGTACCTATTGTTTAAAAACTTCGAAAGAATCAAAATTAAAGGAAAGTAGTCTGTGTTGTATCCCCTAGTGTTTTATTTGAGTTTACTCAATAAACTTGTCCCCATGGCACAGAAAGAATATTTATTTGTCTTTCATACTGGTAACTATTTTAAAATCTAAAAGTAATAGGTTTGTTCCTACCTCATTTTTCTGATTAGTTCATGTGCTATTTCATGAACACTTAGTCACATTTCTGTATCAGAACTTATGAGAAATATTCACTTGTTGGAACCAGAGGCGTAACTACAATGGAGTAAATGGAGCAACGGCTCTAGGGTACGTGATAAAATGGGACGCAATAAGGGAAAGTAATAGAATGTAAAAGAGGAAAATTTACGACAAAGGAAGGCTGGCGATGTTTTTTTGTTTGCCACTCTAAATATTCGGGAATAAAGGGGACGCCTAGTGCAGAACTTAGTAATACTATTGGAACAGAAAGACGGTTACTTTAGAGTCGTTTAGCGAGCAGGACCAAGCACTGTATAATCGATTTCGTACTAGAATTTCGGAATATCTGATTTGGAATGGAATGGAATGGAATGGGAAATAGGGTGCGAGCCCCATGGTCACTCTATTGGACCCTTTGTGCCCCTTGAATGCAAAGAGGGAAGGCTGATGATTGGCTGATGAAGAGCTGTCTCTACAGACTTCCCCGCCTGATAGGCGTGTTGATTTGGATGCAAAGGTCTAAGAGGTCGAACCTTATCCCTAATATATCTGTCCACCAATCTCTCCAGTGTTTTCAACACGAAGGAAGTTAGACTGATGGGACGATAGTGCTTAGGTGTGCAGTATGTACCCCTACCTGTTTAGGGTAGGGGTACATATATTATTTATACCTAAGCCCCTGTTTAGGTATAAATACCACTCTGGCCACCTTCCACGACGGATGTACGTAGCCAGTTGCCAGACTGCATCTAAAAATACGAATCAGGTGCGGCATTAGAAGTTCCCGACCTTGCTGTAGCAAGGCCGGGAAGATTCCGTCCCTCCCTGGACTTTTATAAGGAGCGAATGTACCAATCGCCCAATTGATCTTTTGAGAATTGACAATCTCCGCTGCTACTAGCCAGTCACCTCTCTTTGGCCGGCCCATTTGAAAACCGTCGGCTTCTTCACCAATTCTGAACCGGAAAAATGAGTTCTGCATAGGAGATCCAGTGATTCTACCACGGATGCTGTGGTTTCCCCGGATGGAGATTCCAGAGTGCTAAGATGAATCCAAGGATCTCTCGACAGAACCTTATGCAGCCTGGCTGTTACAGGCTCACTATTAATTGACTGACAGAAGGACCTCCATGAGTTCGTCGAAGCCCTTCTTATCTCTTTTTTATACCTTCGCTAAGCCTCCTTATGAAGTTCCCAGCTTTCAGTATCATTTCTAGCCCTAGCTCTATTAAAAAGCCGCCTTGTCTCTTTTCTTAAGAGTTCCAAACTGGAATTCCACCGAAACTTTTTATTTCCGGCCCTACTGACTATCAGAAGACAGTTTTCCTCGTATGAGGACACAAGAGCTTCGTTTAGAATGTCGATGCCCGTTGTAGGTCCTCTACTAGTCTCATGTTAAACCTAGGCATCTTCTGCAATCTGCCTTCAAGAGACACCCGAAAAGAACCCCAATTGGTTTTCTTCGGATCCCTATAATAGTCTTCCTGCAGGGACCCAGTAACAGTGAACATGATGTGTCTATGATCTAACAGAGAGGGCTCTGTTGATACCCCCAATCCTTTATTCTACCTAGTAACCCAAAGCATCCTAGAGTGATATCTATGACATCCTGCCTTCTGTTGTTACAGAAGGTAGGCTCATTACCGGTATTTGAGATTTCCAATTCCGTTGTACTTAAGTATTCCAGCAGAGCCTCTTCCAGGTATCGGTGCTTCCCCAAACTCTGTGATGTGAATTGGCGTCGCAGCCGACTACCAAGTCGAAACCCCGCTGTCTACAGTATATGACTAAGTCCTCAAGCTTCTTAGACGGAGGAGGGCTTTGCGCATCGAAAGAAAAATACGCCGAGCAAAAGACTATCTTCTTCTCAGTATTTTCCTCCATATATCTTACCAAATGGCCACAAGATCTCCCTTTAGGAAACCTGGTAGCGCTGTGGCAGTTTTATCTTTCACTAAAATGCACGCTCTAGGCCTCGCCGATGCACTATCTCTGTGCAAGGTGAAGCCTGGAATATTTAGTCCCATAATACGGCCATTTCGCCCCCATGGCTCTTGTATCAGGGCGATTGCGCTCCGATCCACTAAGATCCTCTGTGTGAGTACCTTATGTACTCACACAGAGTACCGCGATACTATGCTGTAAGTTTATCTGTATGATTTTTATCGGGGTCATCTTGATGAAATAAAGATTGTAAAGTGATTAACAGAAGTGCACTTACCTTGCCTACTTCTGCTCCTGCGCCGTTGTCCCTTTCTTGGTGGCCTCGAGCAATGTGAACACCGCCTGAGTCGCCCCACAGAAGAACTTCCCACTAACTTCTTTTATTCTGTCGGCAGTAGCCAGGTCCACGCTGAGAACAAGTCTCACCCTATTGGGTTCGACCTTCCTCTCGTAGACTCTCCACGGCCGAGTGCTAATACCAGGGTTCTGACGTTCCAGCCTCTTCAGAATTGTCTCTGTTTCTACCGCTGGCCCGGGAATCCACACAATGGCTCTTTTGTATGTAGGCAGAGCCTCCATACTGATAACCTTATATACACGCCATATATTCAGAAG
>JAPWDM010000001.1:126659999-126692499 GCA_035578155.1 Brachynemurus nebulosus | reverse complement strand
CTTGTAAGTAGGCTTTTGTGTTAGGCTGGTAAGTTAGTGGTTCGTCTCTGTCTCTATTTAGTTTAATAATTAGGTCATGTTTCTTTTCTAAAGTATGGTTATATACTTTTTCGTATAGTTCTTGTTGTTTGTCATTGATTTCTTGGAGGTCAGGTTTTACTTTTAAATCGTATGGTCTACCAAAAAATAGCTCGAACGGGGTGTATTTAGTTACTGAGTGTATTGAGTTATTGTAGGTGAAAACTGCAGCTAAGAGTTTACGTTTGGGGGACATTGTAATATCGCTATTGTCGTTATGAACTATACGATATATTTCTAAAAGTGTCGAGTGAAAACGTTCAACTGGGGAGTTGGAGTTTGAGCTACGAACGGAAGTGATGTGTAGGTTGATATTGTATTTTTCACAGAATTCTTTGAATTGTATTGAGTCAAAACCTTTCTCAGAATCCGCGACTAATGTTTTGGGGTGACCGTACGTTGCGATGAATTTTGAAAGGGCTTCAATCAAATGTAAACTATTCCTTGTTTCTAAGAGATATGCTTGAGCGAATTTCGAAAATTTGTCAATAATTGTGAATATGGTGTTTTTGTCAACGTAGAATATATCGCAATGTGCTATTTCTAATGGTTGGGATGGTGTTGTTGTTAACTGGAATTTCTGTTTGGGGGGCCTCCTATCATACTTGTTTTCGTTACAGATTTTACAATGACTTATATAATAGGATACTTTAGATTTAAGATTCGGGAAATAGTACTCCCGTCTCAAGTGAGCTATTGTTTCATTTATTCCCCGATGGTTACTGTTCTTATGGTAATTTGAGATTATTTGGTCTTGTTCGTCGTCGTTCAATATGTCGGGTAGAATTTTCGTACACCGGACTAGTCGAAATTGTCTTCCTTGTGAAAAGTATTCTACATATATGTCTTGAAATTTTTTAAATAAAGAGTCTTCTACACAGTAAATGGCTGTCAGTCTGTTTGGTGAGATATATTGTCTGATTATATTAATTATTAGCTCGTCGTTGTAGCTAGGATATTGAAATATTTGTCTTTTCTTTGTTTTGAATAATATTTCGTATTTTCTGTTCGGTTTACTTTTGTTTCGCTTTAAAATAATTTGTTGACTGAAATCGTTTAAGGGGTTTTCGGCTATTGGTATGTATGGGGTACTGTCTTCATCAGCGCTGTGAGCTGAATTCGTGTCTGATAGATCTATTGTAACGTGAGTTGAAGTGTTACTGGCAGTCTCGTTATTGTTTAGTTCGGAAATTTTTACTCGAGAAAGTGCGTCCGCGTTCGTGTTATTTTTACCGGATTTATGGATGATAGTATAGTCGAACTCTTCCAGCTTTAAGCGCCATCGAACCAATTTGCTATTTGGTTCCTTGAGCGACATTAACCATGTCAGCGGTTTGTGGTCGGTTATGATCTTAAATTTTCTTCCGAACAAGTATGGTCGGAAGTACTTTGTCGCCCAGACTATTGCGAGCAGCTCTTTCTCAATAGTGGAGTAGTTCTGTTCGCTTTTCGTCAATGTTCGACTGGCATAACAAACAGGTCTGTCTTGTCCCACGGGACCTTGGGACAATATGGCCCCTATAGCAATGTTGCTGGCATCTGTTGTCAGATTGAACGGTTTGGTAAAGTCGGGGTATGCTAAAACTGGTTCGTCTATTAGTAGTTTTTTGCACGTTTCGAAAGTCTTTACATAGTCGGGAGTAAGTTTTATTTCTTCTCCTTTCCGTAAGCATTGCGTCATGGGTTTTGTCAGCTTCGCGAAGTCCTTAATAAACCTTCTATAATATCCTAAGAGACCAAGAAAGCTTTTAATTTCTCGCGCTGTTTTGGGGATCGGGAAGTTAACTACAGCCTTTATTTTATCTGGGTTTGGTTTTACACCCTCGCTGGATACTACATGTCCGAGAAATGCTACTTCCTTACACAGGAACTCGCATTTGTCTGGTTGGATTTTTAGATTTGCTGCTCGGAGTCTATCAAAAACTTTCTGCAAGTTCTCAATATGCTCTTGTAGTGAGGTGGAGTAGATGATTATATCATCCATATATACGAGACATATGGTACCTTGTAAGTCGCCGAGGACGTTATCCATTACCCTTTGAAAGGTCGCTGGTGCGTTCTTCAATCCAAAGGGCATACGGACATATTCGAAGTGGCCATGTTCCACCGTGAATGCGGTTTTTGGAATGTCTTTGGTGTTTATTTCTATCTGGTGGAAGCCGTTCGCGAGGTCGAGGGTTGTAAAATACATACTCCGGCCTAACTTATCTAAGATGTCATTAATATTCGGTATCGGATACTTATCATCGATCGTTTTCTCATTAAGTTTCCGATAGTCGACGACCAGTCTCCATTTTTGCTTACCACTGGCGTCTCTCTTTTTTGGTACGATCCAAATAGGAGACGACCACGGCGAATAACTTGGCCGAATGATACCCTGTTTCAATAATTTACTGATCTGTTCGCGCACTTCGCTTTTGTGAATTTCCGGGTATCGATACGACTTTGTATATATTGGTACGTCATCTACAGTTTTGATCGAATGTTTGATTTTGTTCGTGAAGGTCAGATCTTGTCCTTCCCGATAAAATATGTCCTCGTAGTCCCTACAGAGTTTATAGATATATCGTTTCTCTTCGTCATTTAGGTGATCAGTTCGTAATAGGTCTTTCACTTGAACATTGTCTGTGTCGTTGTCATTTTGGATATTAAAATTACAAAATTCAGAGTAAGATTCGTTACTGTCGTATTGTTGTACTTTAAGGGGTTGTTCTATTAAAAATTGTTTTTGTAGTTCCGAATAGTTAACTACTTCAACATAGGAATACCAATCGTTAGCGCGATATATTCCCTCGGGTATAATTAAATCTCTCTCTATTTCTATTGGTTTAATGTAAATATCCCCTGACTGAATATCTACAGGTAAGTATGCTATTATTTTGGTATTAGGTGGAACTTTATACAATTTTGACATGAAATTTGGTTTCAATAGTAATGGTATAGTTGCTCTGTTCGTAACTAATATCTTGTTATTGAAGTCTAACTTTGCTTGAAGTTGTGTCAGTAAGTCTAGTCCGATTAGTCCGTCGAAGTATTGATGAAATTTGAAAAGCAGAAATTTAAATGGCTCTGTTGTGTTAAATTCCGTGAATCCGTTTAATGTTACTTGTTTGTCTATTGTATGTTTGTTAAAGACAGTTGTTATGGCTATTGGTTTAACGGTTTGAACTATACTTTTGTGAATTAATTTTGGATCCAAAAATGAACTAGAACTGCCTGTATCAATGAGAAATTTTAATAACTGACCGTCTAAATCTCTAATATGAATGTATGGTAGAACGTTCGTGTTATGAGTGTTTACGTCTAAATATCCGATTTGTCGTCCGAGGCTGCTGGCAGAAAATTTTCGTCATCAATTTCTATTTCGTCTTTAATAGGGGTGAAATCATCCAGTTGTTGGTAGTACTGGTTGTATTGGTGTTCGTAGGAGTCGGGTTCGTTAAGTGTGTTGTATAGGTAATGTTCGTCATACTGGTCTGGATGTATGTTCTGTTGTGCGTATTCCGCTTCGACATTAAATAATTCTTTTGATTGGAAATTTGGAGGACCGGTAGTTTGAAAGTATCTATTCGGTGGGGGTAAATGATTGGGTTGAGCCCTGTACGAATTATTTTGGAATCTAGACATTCGTGTGTTACCGCTGGATGTATCCATTGGTACTGGTTTAGGTAATGGTTGTCGAGGTGGTGGCTGTGACTGTAATTGTGTTGAGTTTGGCTGTTTGAAGTTGTTGGTATGAGGGGGTAAATTGTTAGGAAATTGTGTTCTTTGGTACATTGGATTGGGTCTGAAAGGGTTGTACTGGTAATTTTGGTATAATATAGGTGGTCTGTTTGTGGAGATTGGTAAAGAGTTTGGACGTGTTGTGTAATTTGTTGTGGGTTTACTGGTTGTAGGTTTGCTTGATGAATGGGCCATATTCCTCACGTAATAAATATTCTGTTCTTTAAGACAATAGTTCAGCGCTTCGGTCAATGAATTTGGTTTCATTGCACGTATGGTTGAACCGATGGGTTCTTTAAGTCCTATCAGAAATGTATTGAGACACATTTCATGATGAAGTTTTTGTTTTGCTTTAATTACGTTAATGTCTGGTTCGTGTATTTGTATGTGGTTAGTCATAGTAGAAAGTAATTCGATTATGCGACTGTAAAATTGTTCGACTGTATCGTTTCCTTGTTTCAGCGAGTGTAAATCCCTAATTAAGGAAGTTTCGTTTCTCTTATCACTATAATGCAATACGAGATTTTGCTTGATTTCATGCCAGTTAATTGAGGTGCCATACATATTTAGTACTTCATTCGCTTGGCCGACTATCTTATTTCTAATTGCCCTAAGAATAAATTTTCCATAACTACTATTTTCTACATTTGGGATTAATGCTAGCAGCTCCTCAACATTGTTTAAAAAGTCATATAACAGTCTAGGATTCCCGTCAAAAGTAGGTAAATCCTTTACCGCATCAGGTATTCTTAAACTATTGTATATTTCTAAAGGAGTCGGGGTTGCCATTATTGTGGTAGTGTTAATATTATTACTAATTAAATTACTTAAGAGGTTTGTATCAATTTAATTATTTACTAATACGTTATTAGAATATTCTCTATCAGTTAAATTATTAGTTGTTTCGTTAATAGTGCCAATATTGTCTTGTTCAGGACAACTAGCAAGTTCGACACTGCCTCCGTGTTCCTCGGATATAGTATCGGCAGAACTTCCCCGTTTAGAATAAGGCGATACTCTTAATGATACAAGCTTATTTTTTGGACGAGTGGACATAGGAAAAAGCGAATAACAATTGTAATAATCGACTTACGTGAACCAGATGTAGAACATTCCGTTGGTAATGTGCCTTCACCAGCTTATTGCTCCTGGTTCCGTTGATTGGTGTTGTAGGTTCGTAATCCAAACACTTGAAAGTGACCAGGTGATCCTGTGATTGTATTGGTGCCGCTAGTAGTGGAAACCCTCCAAGTCTCGATTTTCTTTCGAGGTCGAAAAGTACTACCGATGATCCGACGATTAGTACTGTTCGCGAGTTTAACCGAAATTTCTAGAGCACACAATTGTCCTACCGACTGCGCCAATTAAGTTCATTCGAAAAATAATAGAGTTTTTAAAAAGAATTACAATGTTATTTTATTTAATCTTTAGTCACAAAACAATAATTACAAAAATTATTATTACAATAATCGTCAATACAATAAGCTTGTAGTTTTATGTCAAGGAAGTAACTTGTTGCTGGCCGGTTGATCTTCTTTATTTATAGGCTTCATAATGCTGATTCGATATGCACGTGTCACTGGATCAGTTTCCCAGTGATGCGATGTTTGCGAGAATTGTGAATTATGCATTTTTGATACAGTGCAAATTCCACCATTTCCGTTGGACTGAATATTTGAAATCGACATTTGAAATCTGATACTCTCTGCAGTGTCATCATTTATGTGTCTATTGTGTTAAGCGTGTGAAGAGACTGTAACTATATATATAATATATATATATATATATATATATATATATATATATATATATATATATATATATATATATATATATATATATATATATATATATATATATATATATATGTGTCCAGCGGATAGTATGGGAACAGAATTTTCATATATAGGAGTTTTTGAGGACATTTGTCTAAAATAAAATGTCCTCGAACTAACCCATATATAACACCGTGTAAACTAAAGAATTAAACTCCGACCATCGATTAAAAAAATTTAGGTTAATAAAACTTTTCAAAAAGTATGTATGCTCAACATGTTGACGGTTGCTTAGCAGATACAATGCTGTGAAAACTAATACACGAATTATAAGGCATAAGAGAAAACGTAGTCTAATTTCTCGACGTGAATAATTCGTGAGTCACGAAAAATTGAGGAACTCGAATTAAAATTTCAGTGTAGCCAACAATTTATATAAAAACAATTTATAAAACTAATCATCAAAAGTCCCCGAACTAAACACTGCGAATGACAAATAAAATTCTATAAATAAAAAATACCTAATAAAGTATTATTATAAAGATTCAAAGTTATAGGGAATACTGTTTTTACAATTTTTAAATTGGATTCAATTAGCGAATACGCATGAGAACTGTCCTCAAACTATCATTAAATATATATATATTCTGTTGGTCACATTAAGAATCTTTTCTACTGAGTTCGAAATTGTATTATCAAAATATTATATAAACTTTACAATCAATATTGAAATTAAAAAAAATTATTTTTTATACACTGCAGCGAAAAATTTATAAAAATAATTTTCAAAAGTCCCCGAACTAAACATTGCGTATCTCATGGTGTCCCCAAACTCTCTGATATATATCTCTTGACGTCCACCATGAATTTTAATCAACATCATGAACATTTGCATTTTATGTTACACAGTAAGTAAAATAAAATGTTACTTATAAATAATAAAGTATTATTATAAAGATTCAAAGTCATAGGGAATACTCTTTTTACAATTTTTAAATTAGATTCAATTAGCGAATGCGCATGAGAACTGTCTTCAAACTATCATTAAATACATATATATTCTGTTGGTCACATTAAGAATCCTTTCTACGGAGCTCGAGATTGTATTATCAAAATATTATATAAACTTTACAAATAATATTGAAATTAAAAAAAATTATTTTTTATACACTGCAGCGAAAAATTTATAAAAATAATTTTCAAAAGTCCCCGAACTAAACATTGCGTATCTCATGGTGTCCCCAAACTCTCTGATATATATGTCTTGACGTCCACCAGGAATTTTAATCAACATCATGAACATTTGCATTTTATGTTACACAGTAAGCAAAATAAAATGTTACCTATTAATAATAAAGTATTATTATAAGGATTCAAAGTCATAGGGAATACTCTTTTTACACTTTTTAATTGGATTCAATTAGCGAATACTCATGAGAACTGTCCTCAAACTATCATTAAATACATATGTATATTCTGTTGGTCACATTAAGAATCTTTTCTACTGAGTTCGAAATTGTATCATCAAAATATTATATAAATTTTACAAGTAATATTGAAATTAAAAAAAATTATTTTTTATACACTGCAGCGAAAAATTTATAAAAATAATTTTCAAAAGTCCCCGAACTAGGCATTGCGTATCTCATGGTGTCCCCAAACTCTCTGATATATATCTCTTGACGTCCACCATGAAATTTAATCAACATCATGAACATTTGCATTTTATGTTACACAGTAAGCAAAATAAAATGTTACCTATTAATAACAAAGTATTATTATAAAGATTCAAAGTCATAGGGAATACTCTTTTTACAATTTTTTAATTGCATTCAGTTAGCGAATACGCATGAGAACTGTCCTCAAACTATCATTAAATACATATATATTCTGTTGGTCACATTAAGAATCTTTTCTACTGAGTTCGAAATTGTATTATCAAAATATTATACAAACTTTACAATTAATATTTAAATTAAAAAGTATTATTTTTTATACACTGCAGCGAAAAATTTATAAAAATAATTTTCAATAGTCCCCGAACTAAGCATTGCGTATCTCATGGTGTCCCCAAACTCTCTGATATATATCTCTTGACGTCCACCAGGAATTTTAATCAACATCATGAACATTTGCATTTTATGTTACACAGTAAGCAAAATAAAATGTTACATATTAATAACAAAGTATTATTATAAAGATTCAAAATCATAGGGAATACTCTTTTTATTTTTTTATAAATTGGATTCAATTAGCGAATTCGCATGAGAACTGTCCTCAAACTATCATTAAATACATATATATTCTGTTGGTCACATTAAGAATCTTTTCTACTGAGGTGAAATTGTATTATCAAAATATTATATAAACTTTACAATCAATATTGAAATTAAAAAAAATTATTTTTTATACACTGCAGCGAAAAATTTATAAAAATAATTTTCAAAAGTCGCCGAACTAAACATTGCGTATCTCATGGTGTCCCCAAACTCTCTGATATATATCTCTTGCCGTCCACCAGGAATTTTAATCAACATCATAAACATTTGCATTTTATGTTACACAGTAAGCAAAATAAAATGTTACCTATTAATAATAAAGTATTATTATAAAGATTCAAAGTCATAGGGAATACTCTTTTTACAATTTTTAAATTGGATTCAATTAGCGAATGCGCATGAGAACTGTCTTCAAGCTATCATTAAATACATATATATTCTGTTGTTCACATTAAGAATCTTTTCTACTGAGGTGAAATTGTATTATCAAAATATTATATAAACTTTACAATCAATATTGAAATTAAAAAAAATTATTTTTTATACACTGCAGCGAAAAATTTATAAAAATAATTTTCAAAAGTCCCCGAACTAAACATTGCGTATCTCATGGTGTCCCCAAACTCTCTGATATATATCTCTTGACGTCCACCAGGAATTTTAATCAACATCATGAACGTTTGCATTTTATGTTACACAGTAAGCAAAATAAAATGTTACCTATTAATAATAAATTATTATTATAAAGATTCAAAGTCATAGGGAATACTCTTTTTACACTTTTTTAATTGGATTCAATTAGCGAATACTCATGAGAACTGTCTTCAAACTATCATTAAATACATATGTATATTCTGTTGGTCACATTAAGAATCTTTTCTACTGAGTTCGAAATTGTATTATCAAAATATTATATAAACTTTACAATCAATATTGAAATTAAAAAAAATTATTTTTTATACACTGCAGCGAAAAATTTATAAAAATAATTTTCAAAAGTCCCCGAACTAAACATTGCGTATCTCATGGTGTCCCCAAACTCTCTGATATATATCTCTTGACGTCCACCATGAAATTTAATCAACATCATGAACATTTGCATTTTATGTTACACAGTAAGCAAAATAAAATGTTACCTATTAATAATAAAGTATTGGTGGTGAGGACACCTATAGCAGCTGCCCTTGGCACCCGTGAGGGATATTTATCCCCCATTGGTGTCAAGGAGGCTAAGGGTTCCAGGGGTAGTTTATGCGCAATACAGTAATCTTCGGATTCCATTAGCCTCTGACTACCCAAGATCGGCACCTTTCCTTCTCGAGGTACCACTGTTTTCACAAAAGATGCCGGATCAAAATTTTCGACGAGGACGAACGTCGTATGACCGACAGAGATATCCACCGTATGAGAGAAACACCACCGTCTGATTGTACGATAGCTTTCGCCCTGATGTCTGGCAACAGGTCGTGTGCGTTTAGTATCCGTATGCGTGTGATTATCAAAGTCGTGATTTGTGTTCCGCCAAGTCGAATGGTGATATTTTTATATTGTGATTTGTGTAGTTTTGTCTGTGATTTCGTACTGTGATCCTTTTATTTGTTTTTAAATCTTATAGTGTCCCCTGGATGGTGCACTTCAGTGGACACAAAAGTGATAAAGTGATTGGCTGTGTTATTGCGTTGATTTTTTGTCCCTGTGACTTCGACGGGTAGGACTGCGGTACTCGACGCACTCGTTCGCGTCATCCAGGCGTATGAGTCGACATCTGCCAGAACAGCTTGAGCGAGCTCGCTTAGTACGGAGATGTCGTCTTCCCTCATACGGATGCGAGCTCGAGCGTCCTGGGACTGCTTTTGCCCCGTCGGGGTCATAGGGACATAGGTCAGATATACTGTGATACTCTGTGGCATTGTCCCGTTCTCTGTAGCCTCGACTCGGACGAACGTGGCCTAGTCATCGTACCGGTCTCCCGTGTAGGTTGACCCCGACATCTGACAGAACGGCACATGTACCCAGTAATCAGTTATCTGACAGAACAGTACATGTTGCTCAGTAATCAGAGGTCACTGTCCCTATATGTGTGAGTTCATAGGTGTTGACGAAGCCATTTCGGAATTGTCGAGACTATGGGGAGCGGAATCGTGTCACAGAGCAAGAAATATTGTCAAACTTGTGATATTGTTGTTTTTGTTTTTTAATAAGGTTGTTTTTAATATGCTTTGTTTTAACGATGTACCACTGAGGGCGTTTTCCACCCGAGGTGGTACATCACTTGATTTTATTTATCTGTGATATTTTGTTATGCCGCCGTGGGCCTGTTGTTATGGCTCTACAGCGGTATTGTTTTAACTCCTTATTGCTTCACTGGTCGGCCTGCGGCCTCCCAGTGACGCAGTAAGTTTTATCTGTGATACTTACCGTGATACTGATCTGTGATATTTATTTGTGTATTGTCTAGTCAGGTTCCTCCACCCCGAGGCCCTTTACGCCTCGAGGGGAGTCGCAGCGATGGTCTTCAGGCCTTGGTGACCGGACGCTCTGTCTAGTACTTATCGTACCGTCACCAAGGACTGTTCACTCTTTTTAAGCCCTGGGATGGCAGGGCTCATCGTTGGATTTTATCATGTGTATGTTTGTCCGTTGTCTAATGCATTTATGTGTTCCTGTCTTTATGTGTCGTTTTTATTTTTTTTCTACCGTTTTTGGCGGCGCATGCCCGTCGCTGGCGATGCCGCCGGACACTGTTGACCGCGCCATCCACCGGCAGTAGTGTCCCAATTTTAATCAAAAAAAAAAAAAAAAATTAAGTATTATTATAAAGATTCAAAGTCATAGGGAATACTCTTTTTACAATTTTTAAATTGGATTCAATTAGCGAATGCGCATGAGAACTGTCCTCAAACTATCATTAACTACATATATATTCTGTTGGTCACATTAAGAATCCTTTCTACGGAGCTCGAAATTGTATTATCAAAATATTATATAAACTTTACAAGTAATATTGAAATTAAAAAAAATTATTTTTTATACACTGCAGCGAAAAAATTATAAAAATAATTTTCAAAAGTCCCCGAACTAGGCATTGCGTATCTCATGGTGTCCCCATACTCTCTGATATATGTATATCTCTTGACGTCCACAATGAAATTTAATCAACATCATGAACATTTGCATTTTATGTTACACAGTAAGCAAAATAAAATGTTACCTATTAATAACAAAATATTATTATAAAGATTCAAAGTCATAGGGAATACTCTTTTTACAATTTTTTAATTGGATTCAGTTAGCGAATACGCATGAGAACTGTCCTCAAACTATCATTAAATACATATATATTCTGTTGGTCACATTAAGAATCTTTTCTACTGAGTTGGAAATTGTATTATCAAAATATTATACAAACTTTACAATTAATATTTAAATTAAAAAGTATTATTTTTTATACACTGCAGCGAAAAATTTATAAAAATAATTTTCAATAGTCCCCGAACTAAGCATTGCGTATCTCATGGTGTCCCCAAACTCTCTGATATATATCTCTTGACGTCCACCAGGAATTTTAATCAACATCATCAACATTTGCATTTTATGTTACACAGTAAGCAAAATAAAATATTACCTATTAATAATAAAGTATTATTATAAAGATTCAAAGTCATAGGGAATACTCTTTTTACAATTTTTAAATTGGATTCAATTAGCGAATGCGCATGAGAACTGTCCTCAAACTATCATTAAATACATATATATTCTGTTGTTCACATTAAGAATCTTTTCTACTGAGGTGAAATTGTATTATCAAAATATTATATAAACTTTACAATCAATATTGAAATTAAAAAAAATTATTTTTTATACACTGCAGCGAAAAATTTATAAAAATAATTTTCAAAAGTCCCCAAACTAAACATTGCGTATCTCATGGTGTCCCCAAACTCTCTGATATATACCTCTTGACGTCCACCAGGAATTTTAATCCAAATCATGAACATTTGCATTTTATGTTACACAGTAAGCAAAATAAAATGTTACCTATTAATAATAAAGTATTATTATAAAGATTCAAAGTCATAGGGAATACTCTTTTTACAATTTTTAAATTGGATTCAATTAGCGAATGCGCATGAGAACTGTCTTCAAACTATCATTAAATATCTACATATATATTCTGTTGGTCACATTAAGAATCTTTTCTACTGAGGTGAAATTGTATTATCAAAATATTATATAAACTTTACAATCAATATTGAAAAAAAAAATTATTCTTTATACACTGCAGCGAAAAATTTGTAAAAATAATTTTCAAAAGTCCCCGAACTAAACATTGCGTATCTCATGGTGTCCCCAAACTCTCTGATATATATCTCTTGACGTCCACCAGGAATTTTAATCAACATCATGAACATTTGCATTTTATGTTACACAGTAAGCAAAATAAAATGTTACTTTTAAATAATACAGTATTATTATAAAGATTCAAAGTCATAGGGAATACTCTTTTTACACTTTTTTAATTGGATTCAATTAGCGAATACGCATGAGAACTGTCCTCAAACTATCATTAAATACATATATATTCTGTTGGTCACATTAAGGGGGTAGTTCACGCCAGAAACGACTAATAAACTAATTTTTTTCGAATCTCGTTTTTTGTTTTTATTGCGTTCTGTGGTTCTCTACAAACACGGCGATATATAAAACATGGCCAAAAAAATTTTTTTTGTCAAGTAGAAAAATATTAAAGAACTAATATTTTTCTCATCTTTTTGTCATTAAGCTATTTTTTCGGTCTTAATTTTTTCAGTGACTTCAACTGAAATTTAGTAATTGTTAACTGATATTCAGTGCCGATCAAGCCACTCAGATGAATCGGCACTAATGATCAGTTAATAGTTACTAAAGCCACGTAAGAAAGCATATTAATTTTTGCTCTGGATAAGTATTTTTATTTATTATCAGAATTATCAGTACAGAAAACGTTAATAATCTTAAGTCGTTTTGAAACACTTTTGATACCGAGAAAATCACCAATTATACAGGCAGTCAATATATCTTTCGTTTTGAATAAAAAGATTGAAGAAAGAAATACACCTTTGTACAACGTATTATTTGAAGACATGGTAGTTGACTCGTTACGACTTTTTTGTTTTATTTATTACCCGATCGTCGCATGCGACAAATGCCATGATTAAGGCTTTTATCATCTTAAGTTGTACGTTTCTTAATGAAATAAAAGAAGATTAGAGAATTATCTTGTAAATGTTTAGATGTCTGCAAACTATATAATATACTACTAAAGATGTCCCCAGTCTCAACATTATATCAATACTTCAACCTTCGCTGTCCCTAAAATATCTACTGCGTATGATTCTTGTTCTCAATGTATACTTAGCGTACGTATACTGTGTGCGTTTCATCGTATATAATGAGATCGTTTCCACAATATGGATAATATAATGTCAAAAATCTTAGTCTTTTACTTACGACAAAGAAGAATGGTTACACATAAAGTTATCAGTGCTTATCTCGCTATCCAATCTGATTATTTCAAAGGATAATAAACGTTCCATTTTCAAACGTCAATGCTTAGAGAAAAAGAATATCAATGCATCGAGTACAAAGTGTACGATTTGAATACAATAATTATTAATAATTAATTATTATTCAATAAATGTCAATGGGATAAATGTCTTAGTTTTTTAATTAAATGAAATTACAAAAGATTATCACATTAATTAGTAGAAGGTAGAATTAGATGTTCCCGAATTATACAGTATACATTAAAAAATGTCCTCAATTTCAACATTATATCAACCTTCTATGTCCCCAAAATGTCTATTGCGTATGATTCCTTTGTTCTCAAAGTATACGTTGCATATATAAACATAGTAACATTCTACCGCATATTATGAGGACATCTGTTATAACGTATAATATGGGGACATGTCCTTAAATAAAACATTACACTGGAAATCCTCATTTTATACGTTATGTAGAAAATTACCTTTTTCTTAGAAAGTTCTGAAAGAAAGTCATTTTCTTAAGTTATATGGTGATGCTAGAACATTGGAGCACGATATCCTACCAAAAAAATATAGTGTTCCCAAACTATACACTGGACATATATATATATATATATATATATATATATATATAAGATATATATATATATATATATATATATATATATATATATATAAGATATATATATATATATATATATATATATATATATATATATATATATATATATATATATATATATATATATATATATAAGATTCATTATTTCATTATCAGAGTTGAGGTGCGTGTTATACAGCAAACATACAGAAAAACTAAAAACTTATTCAAAATTTTCTGTTATATGGCGCCGTTATACGCCGGAAATTACGTCATTAGAAAATTTCGAAATTTGAAATCTCTGCTTACTATATCAACCGCAGGCATACTTTATTTAACGTAGATATTCTAGTAGAGTTTCTAAGTAATTTTTTAAATTTAGTAAGTTCTGAATTTAGTGTTACACAATTTTGGAAAACTGAAAGTAAATTTTTTTAGCTAAAAGAAAATGGGTGATTGTTTTATTTGTAAGATAGCTTTGAGTGAAGGTGATGTAGTGAATGTTAAATCAAGAGGTGTAAAATCTCTTTTAATTGCCAGCATTAAAAGAGACGAAAAAAATGAAAAGCTCCTGAGAAACGTCAATAATGTAAGTTTACATAAAATAAAAATTTGTAAATATATTTGATACAGCTATATTATATGGAATTATGTTTTTATTAAGCTTATTTTTTTTCAAATACATTTCTTTTTATAAAGAGAAATGTATTTGTGTTATACTTATAAGTGTTCATAGAGTGTGCCAAAAAAATTATGCTGACGAAAGGAGAGTGGATGTAGCTATCCGTCGACGAAATAATTCTTTGCCAACATCATTGGATATTAAATTTTGTCAATATTTATCATTCGCTTCCAATGTTCCAGTAATTAATTATAAAGAAAAATGCTTAATATGTTTGAAATTAATTCCAACAGATTATGAAGAAAAACAACAGAAGTATCCGATTGTTAGAAGAAACTGTCTGCGTAGAGTGACGAACTTCAATACGGTAAAAAACACTTTACTTCGTATTTTAATTGATAGAAAAGACGACGTATCTTGCGAAATTGCTAGTCGGATCGAGAAGTTATCTGAACGGGATGGAAATGGTGCTTTACATCATGATCGTTGTTATATGAATTTAAAAAATTATTCTATCAAGCCTCAGAAAAACCCGAATCGTGCCGTATATCGAATGCTATGAAATATATATATATATATATATATATATATATATATATATATATATATATATATATATATATATATATATATATATATATATATATATATATATATATATATATATATATATATATATATGATTATTTATCGGAGCATCAGGATGACTGTCAGTTTAAGTTGTCATACGTGGCTGAACAAATCGAGGGAGACTACCGAGGGAGATTTTTGTTCCGTATCTTCGTACGATTAAAACATATTTGAATCAAAAATTTGGCAACAATATCTGTATATTTGAGTTGAAAGGACATTATGCGTTCATTTGTTTCAAGAACACAGGTTATAAAGTACTAACATCGTCATGCTATGAAAATACGGCTCAAGATAAAGAACAGGAGAGGTTGCGTGTCATTAAGGAAGCAGTAGCCATAATTCCAGAAGATATATGGTCTAAACATTACGATGTTGATATGTGCCCTCCAACCGATGAGTTCATGAAGGACGTAAATGACATGGTCCTTGAATCACTGAAATTGTTCTTTTCAGAAATAATACTGAAAACAAAAAAAATTCCTCGCTGGATAAGTGGAGGAAGAAATGTACAGCTCTGTCACATGCGATTATCTCTGCAGTCCTACCCCGATCTTTTTTATCAGCTTTACAAGTTGGTATTGGTACTTCTATATATAATAAGTTTGGCTCAAAAAGTCTTGTCAATATTTTATCAGCTTAGGGTTTTCTGCTACATATGATGAAGTTGCAGCTTTCGAGGTTTCATGTATCAAGCGTCAGCAGCTTCAAATCAAACCAGGTGCTTTTATTCAAATAGTTTTTGATAATGCTGACTTTAATGTTAATACATTGGATGGATATGGTACATTTCATGCGATGAGAGGGATTCAGCGTGTGACTCCGTGCGACGCTATTTATCCTGATCAAACGTGCCCCGAGCATGTCAAAATGAAGCAGCGAAAGTATTAAAAACATTTGAATCACTGCCGTTACGAAAAATCAACTTCTTGTAATCCGCAATTTACCCGTGATATAAATTGTATTCATCCCATTAACCTGCAGCTTCTGCCGACAATCGGCGATTTTATGTGGACATAGGCTAAATGACCATGCGCTCAAGAAATCCCCGGATGGAATGGCTTTATGGAAGAAGTGACAGCTGACCAAAGTTATTCTAAATCTAAAATATTGTGTTTCCCATTCATTAATACGCCCCCTTCAGATTACAATACAATTTACACAGCACTTCAATTAGCTGTTGAACGGTGCCAGGCCGTAAAACAAGAAACTTGTATTGTTACTTTCGATTTGTCATTATATTTAAAAGCTCGTGATATTGTTGGAAGCGCTAAGCCACCTTCTGTTATTAAAGATATTGTTGTTCGTCTAGGAGGCTTTCATTTAGTGATGTCTTTTTTGGGTGCCATTGGCTACATTATGTCTGGAAGTGGGCTAGAAGACCTTATGAAAATTTTTTATGCACCAAATAGCGTCGAAAAAATATTATCAGGACATGCGTATACAAGACCTATAAGAGGTCATTTCTTAATTCGGTTGTCTTTAGCAAAACTAATTATGGATGATATTGAATTTACCGAAGAAGAACGTGACGCAGTGGACCAAATAATGACTAATATGGAAAGATCTACAGTTCTTACGGCGCATAAAAATCTACGAATTCAATCTACTTTATTAAAGTTTCAGACGCAACTCCTGTTAACTGAAAATAAGGGTCCCACTGCGAAGCTGTGGAATCAGTATTTCAAAATGGTTACACATATAAAACGACTAATATGGAAAGATCTACAGTTCTTACGGCGCATAAAAATCTACGAATTCAATCTACTTTATTAAAGTTTCAGACGCAACTCCTGTTAACTGAAAATAAGGGTCCCACTGCGAAGCTGTGGAATCAGTATTTCAAAATGGTTACACTTATAAAACAGTTTCTTAAAGCAGAGAAGTCTGGTAATTGGGAATTGCACCTTAGCACTGTTGCGAACATGTTACCATATTTTCAGACTAGCGGACACTTTTATTATGCTAAAGCTGCTCGTCAATATTTGCAAGATATGGCAAATTTAAATGAAAAAATGAATCCTCAGGAATACCGACTATTTACTTCGTCCGAATATTTTCCAATTAGACGGACAGATAAATTCTGGTCAGGGGTAATGTCAGATATGACTATAGAACAATCACTCATGCGGACAATGAACACTTCAGGAGGATTAACTCAAGGTAGGGCAATAAGCGACAGTACTCTTACGAGATGGACGCTGGGAATGTCATTTTTACAAAATTTATGTGAAGAAATAGGGAATTTCTGTAGTATAACAACAGCTACTACTGAAGGTCACGTAGATGTAAAATGTTCGAGAATCATTCGAGATAATTTGGATTTAGAACAATTGGTTTGCAGAGCATTTCTCATTTCCAGAAATAACAGAATTATTGTCAATCAGTAGTGGAGTAAGTGGAGATGAATCAATTAATTGTCATTGCGCTAATGAATTAGGGTTTTCAATGGTTTTTCATATGACTGGAGAAGACTTGACTAAAATACTTAAAATTTAAGGGAAATAAAAGAGTACTACAGTGGCTATAGACCCGATGTTAATTTTTCATAGATTGTGTATTACAACAAAATCACTGCAAGATCTGAAAAATCATATCTCATATGAATTATCACCTTTTCCTTTGTCATTGTTTACTCAAGACGGCAGGCGTAAAGGTACAAAATCGTCACTTTATAATGCTTTTCGGCCTGTTCAATTCAATAATCATGTTGGATGTACTAAGATAGAAGTAATTGATGGAGGATTTTTGTGGCCTCAACTCGTATGGGATCGTAATGTTACGTATAAAAAAAATATGTGAAAAATATCTAAAATATGTTAGTGATCACTTTGGAGTTAATGTAATAATTGTGTTTGATGGGTATCCACAAGATGGTAATTTAGGAACAAAAGCTTCTGAAAGGCTTTGGAGGTCCAAAAAACATGCCTCTATAAAAATTTTTTTTGACGAAACAACTATGGTGTCAGTGTCGCAAGAAAAGTTTTTAGCAAATGAGTTTAACAAAATGCGTTTGATCGAGATGCTGACAAATAGATTGAGAGCTGGCTACATAAAAAAGATTGTTATCGCTACATGGCTGATTTCTTTCGTAAAAGGATCCTTTTTTGTAAAAAAAGTTCAAATAATCTTGTCTGCCAGCGCAATTCCGTGGCTTAACGCAGGAACGGCCGCTTAAATAGTTAAATTTCGATGTCAAAAATTTTATAAAATGCGTGGGTTATAACTATGGAAACAGTTTTTATTTTCAAATTATTATTATTATTATTATTTTCAATTTATTCTTTGGAAACGTGAGAAATTGTTGGCAGAGAGTTTTTAAGTGACGAAAGTCCCGGCGAGAAAGTGGCGTAAGATTGTGAAATAAAAAATTCATCACATACTTGTATGTCGATTGATTGAATGTTATATTGAATTTTTTTATGAATATCATAGAAAAAGATCCTTGAACAGACAATATTGTAACCTTTTCAGGTACTTTTCAGATGCAATAATAGTATATAATTATATATATTACTTGGCAAGAACCGTAAAAGTATTATTTTTGTGACCTCGGATGCAGTTCGAGAATCCGATGCTAAAAGCCGAGGATTCGTAAGCATCCTTGGCCACAAAAATAAACCTACGGGCCGAGTATGAGTAAGTTATTTTTTCAACCGAAAAAACTAATGAATAAAATTGAAAAAAATTAATAAAAAATAATAAAATACAATGAAAATGCAATTTTAATAAAAATAAATAACAGGCGTTTATAAAAAAATATTTCCATACAAAAATCAGTTTACTTCTGACGGTAAGCGATTACTTACGTTCTCAAAATAACTATTTTTCAAGAAGATAAATTCCAAAAATGCCAAAATATTTTGAAAATTCGTGCAGCTTACAATTTGAAATACAAAGGTCTAGTTTTACCAGCAACAATTGATGATATCCGCGGGTATCACTATCCTTATTATAAAGCATTCACGTCAGTTCAAAAAGTACGTAAATAAATGTAACGCTTCAAGAAAATCTCAACGGCTTGAAATTGGTGCTTCACAATCGGAGACGCTGTCTGATGCTTACAGTAAATATTCGATATTTGCTTAATTTTTTTTATAATCTTAAATGATCTACTAAATAAATTTCTAAACACTAACTGACAGACAACGTACAGCCTAAACCATTGGCTTAGAAAATAATAATAATAACAATTTGAAAATAAAAACTGTTTCTATAGTTATAACCCATGCAACTTATAAAATTTTTAATATCGAAATTTTAACTATTTAAGCGGCCGTTCCTGCGTTAAGCCACGGAATTACGCTGGCAGACAAGATTATTTGAACTTGACTACAAAGTTGAATCTGTCAATATTACCACCATCTAAATCGGCAGCTCGTCTTCACTCTCTCCGAGCATATTATCAGGTTCAAACGTGGCTTGGAGAACATCTTAATGCTGAGAAATGGGGCTGGCAGCGAACTTCACAAGGTCTTCAGCCTATTGTCAATACTAAACCTCCTGCAGCGCCTGATTTATTACAACTAATATCATGTAAGTGTACAAAAACCTGTGGATCCGCCTGTGGATGTAGAAGAGCTGGATTAAGGTGTTCAATAATTTATGAAAATTGTAGTGGTCAGTCGTGTGAAAATGTGACTACATTTGTAGGTGAACTAGACGACGGTAATCTCGAAGACATTGTTGATTATGAAAAGTAACATTATTAACAACAAATTAGACGAAGATACAGAAATTATACCGATTAGTGAACCTCAACCGTCAAAAAGAAGTAAACTAGAATAAATTTTTACCAAATATTTTAAAAAAAGTGTGCTGTGCGACTGCTTAGAGCGACTTTGAAAACCATATAAAAAAAAGCTCGCTGATCTCTACCTCAAAGAGAGTGAGTAAATAAACTCAATTACTACTAAAGGGTAGAACGCATCGCAACAACAATCCCTAATTTGCTTGCAGTGAAAAATTATATTGTTATTAATAGTTATTTTTATATAGTAAATTCGGCATTTTTCAAAAGATCTTAATTTTCTTACAAAGTGAAATTATATATAGTGTTCCCTTTTAAATGGTATATCCGCTTTTTCTATAACCTTTCCACTTTCGGAATATCATTTTTGAGTGCGTATATAAACCGTCTCTCGCCGAACAAATTGGTAGGTGATTTGCTATTTTTTCTTTTTATATTGTTGCGATTTTGAATACCGCATTTTTTTTTATTTGAGTCAAACATTAAAGTCCTTCGAGCAGAAAAAGCGCATACAATATTTATAAAAAAATATTTTTGTAAGTGATTAAGCTACATGAATAATTGCATTATAAAAAATAAAAGTATAACCTAATTCTTTTTAAAAAAAATTTTAATAGAAAGCTACAAAAATTACTAATAACTCAAAAAATAAATTAAATAATAAACGCAAAGATTAAAAGGTAAATTAACATATCTAGTTAACAAGATATCATCAAAAATGTTTCTGTGATACAAAAAAGGCACATTTTCAAGTCTTTTGTACATGATATCTCGTGAACTAAAAGCTCTGGAAAAAAATGTATAAAACAAAATTTGTAGAGAATTGTACGCCCTACAATTTTTAGAATAACTTTAACCTACGTAGCACTAACCATTTTTAAATTATTTACCAAAAACCACAAACTGGTTTTATTAAAGCATCATAATTTTTGAAATAACTACTTTAGAAAAAAAATGTTTCAAATAAAAAAGATGGGAAATTTATTTTTCTATGAAAAATGTTTCTTATACTTTTATTGTAAACCTAGCCGTTCACGATATATTTGGGAAAATACGTTTTTCAAAATGGTGGTTTTAGCACAACCAAGAGTACGCTGGACGCCTTCTAGATATATTGTACTATAGTCCGGAAACGATGAAAGGTACCGATAATTCTGAAGAAGACGAACGGAAAAAAATTTTAAGATGGTACAATGAAACAAAGGAAAGTGGATATGTATTCGAAATGGAAAAGGAGATTGTAGACTACTGCAGCAGTGACGTTGACATATTAAAAAGAGCTTGTTTAAAATTTAGGGAAGCATTTTCAGAAGAATGCGACGTCTGCCCATTTACGGAAGCGATAACAATTGCATCAGCCTGTAATTTGGTGTTTCGCCTAAAATTTTTACAATCAAACACGATTGGAATAATACCTAGAGGCGGTTATCGCTTGGCAGATAATCAGTCAAAAATAGCTCTACAGTGGTTGATATATGAAGAAGGTCGGAGACAAATTTCAATTATATACGTAGGAAAAGGAAAGGAGTTTATTCTACCGGGTCCCAGTCTTAAAGCTGACGGCTATTGCGTGGAAACAAGGCAGGATCTATCATGGATATGATGTGTGTCAAAAAACCCGTCGCAACGAGCCGTTACATGAAGCAGCGGATGATAATTTGAATTACAGACTGGAGCGTACTAAAACGAAGACACGAAGAATCCAAGAACTATGATGGGCTATGATGTTGTCGAAATGTGGGAGTGCGATTTTCATAAATTCTTAAAGAACAGAGCTGACTTGAAACATATTGAAGTACCTCGCTAATAAATACTATGTCTTTGAATCCACGTGACACACTTTATGGCGGTCGTACAGGCTGTACAAAACTGTATTACAAAGTTAAAAACAACGAAAAAGTCAAGTATGTTGATGTTTGTTCTCTATATCCGTGGGTATGTAAGTACGGGAAATTTCCTCTAGATCGAGTGATGTTGGTGATGAGTGCAAACAACTTATTGAACACAACAACCTTTTGAGTGTCAAGGGATTACTAGTGTTTGTGTTGTGTCAAACATTTGGTGAAGATTGTAATCAAGAGGATTGTACGCATACTGAAGAAGAAGGAGCACTTATTGGTACTTGGGTTAGCGATGAAATACAGAAGGCCGTCGAGTTAGGCTATTACTTGATCGAAGTTTATGAAATTTGGCAATACGACGTAACACAATATAATAGAGAAACCGGTACTGGTGGACTGTTTGCCGATTTCATAAACAAATTTTAAAAATGAAGCAAGAAGCCTCTGGATGACCAACCAACTGCAGTATGGAGGAGGAACAAAATAAATATATCGAGGAATATTTTGAAAATGAAGGAGTTCAGTTTGAGTTGACCAAAATTGCGAAGAACCCTGGACGACGATCGCTGGCCAAGTTGATATTGAACAGCTTCTGGGGGAAATTTGGTCAACGAGAAAATCAACCGAAAACTAGTATTATTTCCGAACCAAAAGATCTGTACGATCTACGCATCAACCCTACTATTGACGTAAATTACATCCAGGAAGTGAATGAGCAGACTATTATTGTCAACTGGGAGCATAAGGATGAGGCTGCAGATCTCCTATTTACTGTAAATTGCGTCATTGCCGCCTACGTAACATCACAGGCTCGACTTAAGCTGTACAGTTATCTTGAGAAATTACAGGAAAGAGTCCTGTATTATGGCACAGACAGTGTTATTTATATTTCGAGAGAGGCTGAATACGAAGTACCTACAGGCTCCTTCTTTGGGGACTTGACAGATGAGCTGACAGATTACGGCGTTGGAAGTTACCTCACCGAATTTATTTCAAGAGGTCCAAAGATGTACAGATACTCCGTATACTCCACGTCGGAAAAGCAAGTAAAGCCGCCCACATGTAAAATTAAAGGCATCACAATAAATTACCAGTCAGGCAAATTTCAGCACCATAAAGAAAATGATCCTCGAAGAAGTACCTCCGGTTACAATAACATTGCGTAATATCCGTCGTACCGAAGACCATGACAGAGTCACAAAAACCGAGAATAAAATATTCAAGCCAACACTTAATAAGCGTCGACGTATAGAGGGATTTCATTCTGTGCCGTACGGTTTCAAAAGACAAAAACTGGAATAATGTTGTGTGTGTGTGTGTGTGTGTGTGTGTGTGTGTAAATAAAAGATAGTGACTTTAAAAGCAAAAAACTATTTTAGTAAAATAAAAAGATAGTGACTGAAAATTAAAAATTGTTTAGTTTTGTAGTTTGTTTTTGTATATAAAGTTAGATAATATTATTAATCATAAGAAATTAATAAGTGGCAGCCACAAATACTTCCGATAAAAAGTGTTTAAATAAACACTAAACTTCTTACATTTTACACTTCATTTTGTACATAGTAAAAATCTTATAAATATATTTAGTATATAAGTTGAAAAATTTAGGCGTAAGTAAATAATAAATAGTCTATAATAAGAGATAAAGAAAAAATAATAAAAAAAATGGCCATTTTTATCATTTAAACATTTTATAAAGAAATAATAATAATAATAATATAATAATAATAATAACAATAATAATATAATTATAGGTGGTGAGGACACCTATAGCAGCTGCCCTTGGCACCCGTGAGGGATATTTATCCCCCATTGGTGTCAAGGAGGCTAAGGGTTCCAGGGGTAGTTTATGCGCAATACAGTAATCTTCGGATTACATTAGCCTCTGACTACCCAAGATCGGCACCTTTCCTTCTCGAGGTACCACTGTTTTCACAAAAGATGCCGGATCTAGAGGAGTAATCCTCGAATGTTCATTTCTTCAACCTTCGTTTTTATTTCGTTTCGTTTTTATTCTTTTTTTGTTTTCGTTATTTTTATTTCTTTTTGTTTCAGGTTTTCTTTTATCTTTTGTTTCCTTTTTTGTTTTTGGTTTTGTTTTGTTTTCGTTCTTCTTTGTTGTCCCAACTTCAAGTCATCTTCGGGACCCACACTAGCTCGTGTGTGGTTTTGCCTGGAAAAGGGGATCCTGGTGACTGAGGGAAGCCGTTACTTGCGAGTACGGCGGAACAACACTTCATTTCGGCCCTGGTTTCAGGCATAGACTGTGGCTGCGGTTATGCACCGGCCGCAGTAAATTCGAGCGCCCCGGGGGTCGTGCGTGTCACTGGGGCAATGGGCTTGTCCCTAGGGCCCCTCATTCCCGTATCCCTAGCGTGGGAGTCCCACGTCCCTTATGAGGCTCCGTGGAGGGTGGGGGTTTATTTGTGTTAAAGTTTATAGGTGATCAGAACATTTTAAATACAGGCGAGTCCGGGCCTCAAAATACGGACGCGAACCTAGCTCCACTGCAGTCAACTGGTGCAAGCGCTGAGAGCAGGGCTACTTTCAGGATCCCAGCTTCTCCATCGAATTTAGTAACACCACCGCAAACTGGTGATGTCACTAGGATCGCAACAGGGGCTAACCGTCCTCCTTCCAAGAAAACGAAAGGTAAAAATCGTGGGCGTCTAGTTACTTTAGACACCCCAAGATCGGAAGGTATCAGTTTTATAAAGTTTTTAGTTGTGAAGCCTACAGAAGCGGACTTTAGCAAGAAGGTACCACTGTTTTCACCATCTGTTCACTATCAAATACCATCAAATCCGCCGGCACGACGTACAGCCAGACATCAGGACAAGGGGGGGTATTGCCATAATTATCAAAGACGGCGTCCCTTTCCGGGACCACCCATTAAGCACTCCCCTACAAGCTATAGCAGTACAATTTTTAAAACTGCCCCAATTCACAGTATGCTCGGTCCATTTACCAGATTTCGACTGGAATGTCGAATCCCTGACCGAGCTTACATTACAGTTACCACGTCCATTTTTGTTACTAGGAGATCTTAATGCTCACAGCCCCGTGTGGAACTGTAGCACAAGAGACGCCCGTGGAAGATTCATAGAACGGTTTCTAGATGAGTCCGAAGCGGTCTTGTTGAATACCGATCAAGGTACTTTCATTAACGCAAGAACCGGTGAGTTGTTGGCTATCGACTTATCACTCGGCTCACCGGTCATGGCACACCGTTATAAATGGACGCTGGCGTCTGATTCATACGGTAGTGACCATATCCCCATTATATTGAATAGTACCACGCCGATGACTCCACATTCGTCTTCGCCGAGATGGCGTCTCCGTCAGGCTAACTGGGACATGTACGTTGATTCATTCCGTACACCCGAGCTAACTGGAGACGTAGAAGATGATGTGGAGCTAATGTCCTCCAGTGTCATTGAAGCAGCACATAAGAGTATACCAAAGTCGTCCAGCATTCCACCCCAGTACCATGGTGGAATGAAGTCGTGAGTGTAGCAGTTGCAGAGAAAAAGCGGGCGTACAACGAACTCAGACGTCGCCCCACGCAGGAAAATATGATAGGCTACAAGCGTGCACAAGCATGCTGTAAACGCACTATAAAAGAACAGAAGAGGCTATCATGGGAGCAATATGTTTCGGCTATAAATACCTCCACAACAACTTCGGAGGTATGGAGAAGAGTGAGGGCCATTACTGCGAAATCTTTCCGTTCACCTATGCCCTCCTTTCTCATCGTCGACGGTCGGAACATCACTGAACGCGCAGAAATAGCTAATTGCTTAGCTAAGCACTTTGAGCGCGTCAGTGGCTCCCAGAATTATGACCCGGACTTCCTGCGAATCAAGATCGAACACGAACAACATGATCTTGATTTTTTCTCGGATGAAACCCTCCAGTATAACCAACCGTTTTCTATGCAAGAATTACTGGAGGCGCTTCGGGGATCTGGGGATACTTCCCCTAGACCTGATGAGATCCCCTACGCCATGATCCGGAACCTGCCTTATCCTGGTAAGTGTAGGTTACTGGATCTGTACAACGAAATTTTTAGGCAAGGCGTTTACCCTCCGCAGTGGCGAGAAGCTACCATCATTTCGCTGTTAAAAGAGGGTAAAGATTCATCGCAACTATCTAGCTACCGTCCAATATCCTTGACTTGCTGTTTCAACAAGGTATTGGAAAAAATGGTGAACAACCGTTTCGTCTGGTTGCTGGAATCCCACAAAATCATTCCTAAACATTAATGTGGGTTCCGCCGATACCATTCGACTACGGACCATCTTGTTCGCCTCGAGAATGCTATTCAAGACGCCTTTCTCCAACGAAAACACCTCGTGGCCGTGTTTTTCGATTTGGAGAAAGCTTATGATATGACCTGGAGGTATGGCATTCTCAAGAAGCTGTACGACTGGGGTTTAAGAGGTAACCTCAGTTCGTAAAAAGTTTTCTGACTGACCGCACGTTTCGTGTCCGGGTAGGTGACACTGAGTCTGAGGCCCACTTCCAGGAGAATGGTATTCCTCAAGGCTCCACCATTAGTGTCACCTTGTTTTCCATCGCAGTCAGTCATATAGCAGCTTCAGCCCCAATTCGTCATTGCTTGTACGTTGATGACCTCACTATATTCTATGCAGACGATTCCATCGAGGATATTCAACAACGGCTGCAACAAGGCATCAACGAAGTGGTGACTTCTGCAGAAGCTCTTGGTTTTCGTTTCTCACCACAAAAAACATCGGTGGTTCACTTCTGCAGAAAGCGCAACGCACATCCGGATCCTGTCCTCACTTTAAAAGGATTCGATCTTCAGTGCGTCGATAGCGTCAGGTTTCTAGGACTAATTTTTGATAAACAACTAACGTGGCGCCCACACCTCCAAGCCTTAGCTGCGAGTTGTCGCAGGACAATAAACATGCTTAAATGCTTGGCTGGTGCATCGTGGGGTGCGGGCCGGGAGTCGTTGCTTCGCCTGTATCAATCGCTAGTTCTGACTAGGATTGATTACGGCAGCATTGCTTACTCCTCCGCCCGGGCGTCTGCGCTTCTACTCCTAGATCCTGTTCACCATGCAGGCATACGACTGGCTACGGGAGCATTTCGAACGAGTCCTTCTATGAGCCTCTGCGTAGAGTCGGGTCTGCCTCCGCTGCGACTGAGACGTGAGCGTCTCTTGCTCAATTATGCAGCGGGGGTATATGCAACACCTTCACATATAAACCACCCGACTCTATTCAGATACCGTTTACAGGGGCTCTATGGTTGACGTCCCACCATAAGTCGACCAGTGGCCGTTCGAACGCAGGATCCTGCTGATCCCTAAAGTAAGGTGTCGTTTCGACCTGACTGGTCTCAACAAGGAGGAGACCAGTTCATTTGAATACCGATCCCGCTTTTACGAGATCATAAGCGAACTTGACTCTCTCTGCATATACACAGATGGTTCCAAAACAGCTACGGGTGTGGGAAGTGCCATCGTCATTCGTGACGACCCTCACGCTTGGTCACTTCCTCCCCAGGCCATTGTGTATACTGCAGAATTATTTGCGATTTTACAAACCCTTCGATTCTGTCAAACATCCGAAGACAGCGCATTCCTCATTTGTTCCGACTCGTTGAGCGCGTTGCAAGCGATCTGCCACTCTCATACCATCGATCCACTGGTGCAGAACATCTTGACGTATCTCTACATGCTCCGCCAAAAGTCTATCACCTTCTTTTGGATTCCCGGATATGTAGGGATACCTGGAAATGAACTCGCCGACCAGGGAGCATGTCATGCAGCCGAAGTCGGTGAGCCACAGGACATTGCCATACGCCCAGAGGATCTGAGAGTGAGCATACGATCCGCGATCGAACATAAATGGCAACGTGAGTGGAACAACCTCACGGCAAAGCTCAGACAGGTGAAACCTGAGGTCCGAAGAACTCCGGCACCTGTAAATCTGAGCCGGCGAGAGAGTGTGGCCCTGACGCGTTTACGCTTTGGCCACACGGCGTTAACACATCGTCACCTTCTCGCCGGTGAGGATCAGCCAAGGTGCGCCGCCTGCGGGACGGCGCTGACCGTGAGGCATATAGCTGAGGAATATGTAACCTTTGAGCCATTGCGCCAGAGGTTGCAGCTCCCGAATAATGTAGCCGACGCATTAAGTTATGATGCTGTCTCTGAAAGAAAGATGCTTGAATTTCTTCGAAATTCGCATCTTCTTCAGAGACTGTAGGGGCTTTACATCTCTTAATTTTATATAAGTCGTCTCTTGCTTCTCCCCCGATAATTTAAACTTTTCAGCTTTGTTTTTAATTTCTATGTGTAAAAATGATTTGTTATTAACGATACCCTGTTCCAGCTGGTCTGGCAGGGTACTTTTAGTGTTTCGTTATGCCACTAAGGGCCTTTTACACCTTTAGTGGTACTGTTGTTATTTATACCTTGTTATTTGTTTTCGTTATTGTTTTTTAATGATGTCCCACCGAAGGCCTTTTACACCCTAGGTGGCACATCAATTGTTGTTTTTATCTGTGATATTTTGTTATGCCGCTGTAAGCCTGTTGTTATGGCTCTACAGCGGTATTGTTTTAACCCCTTATTGCTTCACTGGTCGGCCTGTGGCCTCCCAGTGACGCAAAAAGTATTATCTGTGATACGATTTGTGATATTTTTCTAGTCTTTATGTTTTGTCTAGTCAGGTTCCTCCACTCCGAGGTCCTTCACACCTCGGAGGGGGTTGCAGCGATGGTCTTCAGGCCTTGGTGCCCGGACGCTCTGCCTAGTACTTATCGTACCGTCACCAAGGACTGTCCGCTCGATTTAAGCCCTGGGATGGCAGGGCTCATCGTTTGTTTTTATTATGTGTATGTTTGTCCTTTGTCTAATGCATTTATGTGTCCTTGTCTTTACGTGTTGTTTTTATTTATCGTGGTTGGCGGCGCATGCCCTTGGTAGGCGATGCCGCCGGGTGCTGCTGGCCGCGCCATCCACCGGCAGCAGTACCCCAATTTTAATCAAAAAAAAAAAAAATATATATATATAATTATAACAATAACAATATAAGGAGTGGTGTGACAAACCCGTCCCTGAATGTACTACGGTACTTTTATGGGTGGGTATGGCATACTACCCTTCCACAGAGCCCAATACCCTGCATAATGCTGGTATAGGTGAATTTTACCCAGTACTGTTCTACTGAGGTAGTGAGCGCCAGCTTGGCGTAAAGTCTATAATAATATTAACAATAATAATTTGTATAAAATCATGTATAATTTATATATATGAGTATTCTCGCAATAATTCGTCTAAGTTCAAATAATCTTGCAAACTCGTTGAAGGTCAGGGTCCTGAATCCACCTCTTAATCGAAACCAAGACGAATTGATGGATTAGTGGTACCCTTTAAAATGTTCTGAGAAATCCAACACAACAGACAATCGTCATCTTGTTCTGCTCCAGTCAAACACACATCAGGAATATTGTACTTGTTAATGATATCCAAAGCAAATTTCAACAATTTCGGACGAACGTACTATACAGCTATTCGTAACCAGTTTGTAACAATATCTTTAAGCGAATCAAGTCCAAATACAAAGTTTTCATCTGTATCAAAGGTATAGTTGAATAATACATCCAACACTTCTTTAGATGTATTGTGACTAATTCCATATGTTATTTTTCCAGGGCAGAAAAGATTGCGTTCCATCATCATAATACACTTATGTATTTGTTTCCACATCATGTAGTCTTATGGACTTGTCCAACATTTTGTTCAACATTCGATGCCGGATCTTGGTTTCTTCCATTGTTATGTGCTCCCGTATGGTATCTTCTAGTGATAATGTTACTGTCTCCATTATTGCGCCAACAACAAAAATGAGTAAAGAGTGCTTCGACTCGTCAAATTTATACATCGTTGATGGTATCGATTGTGGTAGTAGTACATCATATCAAGTCCTCTGAAAAAATCTAAGTATTGGCGCTATTTGGGAAGCCGAGCCACTTCACTTATACTCTATTTTTTGTTTTTTTCAACACCTTCCCCACTAAATACACGTCTGGATATCTCACCTTTTGTAATTCTTCTTCGTAAAATCCTCTTCGAATAGAATTACCGTGATAATCTTCCAACAGGTACGTAACTGGATTGGTTAGTTGTTCCTTAATTATTTTAAAAAGTTCAGTTGTCCATGATGGTAGATATTTTTGTCAAACTGTGATTTATGCTTGCTGATACGAACAATATCACCAACTTTATATTTTGGTCGAGTAGAAATTTTCACATACTTGTAGACGGTTGAAAGAAGTTTTTCCGCCTTGCTTGGTGTTACATCAAGCGGTCGCATTTTAATTGTTCTATGCTTACGCGAATTGTAATCATCCACCAATTTACTCAACATGTCAATCCATCGATACGATCCGTTGTAACTAAACGTCTTCCACATTTCGGTCTTGAGGGTTCTGTAAAATCTCTCCACAACCGACGCTTTTTTCGTTGAAAACGTCGAGTAGTGATTGATATTATACTTTTTCATTTAAACAGCTGATTAAAATGTTTTTTCCATCGTCAGTTTGAAGGTTATCTGGTCTTCTTTTTCCCTTATTAAGTATCGATTCAAACGCGGCTGTCACTTCTATTCGAGTTTTATTTTTAATAGGCACACATCATTCATGTTTTGAAAAAACATCAACGCAAGATAACAAAAAATTGTATTTTTTATTCACTGAAGCGTAAGTGCCCATTTCAATTAAATCACATTACCAAAGATCATCAATTCCTTTCACAACCACACGCCTCCGTGGAAAATTGCTTCTTGCTGGTCTATCTAATTCACGTACGACTTGAAGTTTGCTCATTTTTCTTAATATCCTCAATAAATTTCGATATTTCTTTGAATTGTTCTTCAATCTTCGATATTCGGAGATAAAATGTAGAAATTTCTTGATTTATCAATGTTTTATACGATGTAAAAAGTCGTACTAACTGGGTCAGCTTGTACACAGCATTTACAGTTTGTGTTTTGTTCATTTCGACTATTTCTGTTAATTCGAAAAATTTCTCCATTTCAAAACTTTTTAAAAATTTCAGATTCACCACATCTTGATCATTAACGGGGTTTTTTACACTTGTTAATTGTCTGTTTCCGATATCATAGCTTTCCGTCTTTGTCAGCTTGAAACCAATGTATTTAAGAGTTTCTTTCTTAATAATTTTGTGATGTACACGACCGAATTTGTCGACAGTTATGTTTCTGTTACGTGTACAACCAAATTTATCCATACTTATTCAATTATATCTGCCTCCTTCAGTTTTTCAATAATCGATATTATTTCGTTGGAATGACCAGAGTGTCCAGCTTGTTGTGGGCTGGATGGTTCCATATGTGGCAATAGCTGATGAGGTGAAACTAAAGTTGATGAAATATTTTGAAAATAGTCAAGATATACCCGTGGCTTTTCGTATGTGGGATATCCACATTCATCCTACGATTCTAACAACGAAACACAACATTTGGACGGTGAAAACAACATCACAAGTTAAGAAACCACGTTATGTAATATTTGCATTACAAACAGATTGACGTAATAAGAAAGAAAAAAATCCAGCTATTTTCGATCATTGTGAACTGTTTGATATAAAAGTGTATTTAAATTCGCAAAAATATCCATATATGGATCCGAATTTGGACTTTACTAATGATAAGTACGCGTTGGCATGTCATATGTATTCAAAATTTCAAGAAGCCTACTACAACTCTAACTAACTCTTCAACTAACTAACTGTTCAATAGGAAACAGTATAACGATATTGCTCCTATCATTTTCATTGACTGTTCTCGTCAGAACGAGACTTTAAAAATCAGAGCTGTTGACATAAGAATCGAATTTAAAACATCGAAAGAAGTACCGGCTAATACCCGATGCCCCTCTTATACATCTCGTATACTTAAGAAGATGATGTGGTAAAAGTTTAAAGTTTTTTATTTTGTCTATTATAATTTTTAAAAATAAAAATTTAGGAAATAACGATAAAAAAATTTTTTTTCCAATTTTATAATTTTGATGTTTTCTCATCTACCAATGACAGTAATTAACATTAGTTGCAATTTGTTTACGTCATTTTTTAATAAATTTTTATAAACGAATTTTTTATAAACAAATGAAATTTAATAATTAAGAAAAATTTTTCCTACTGCTGTTGAAGAACACACTCATTATATATCCATTAATTGCTGAGAAAGTTAGGCATTATTCAAAGGTGTGAAGGAATGATCATTACTCAATACTTGTCGACCATTGAAATTACCGTATTAACCATTATTCAATGGGGTTGCGATTGTTTTATGAATAATATATCTACTAAGTTTTAATTTCAATGCATGTTGTGTAGTAACGGGTAAGTAAACAGAACAATTTATATTCTATTTTTTTATTATTTTCATAGATACATATACGACCAATTAATGAAATTAGAGATAAATTAAAAATTTTATTCTTTCCATTTAAAATTTTTATTCAGTTTAAATCGAAAACCGAAAAAGTGGTAGAGAAACTATAGTATTCTACTCGCTTGCAATGGATATTACTCACTCAGATGAATTACGACACACACCTCGTAAACTCAGCTCGTGTCGCAATTCCATCTTCGTGAGTAATAGCTATCA